>MU263247.1:0-46527 GCA_020310875.1 Ceratopteris richardii
ATTGTTGGCATAACACTCAAAGTAATGGAGGATACAATCAGAACTATAATTCAAGAGGAAGAGGAGGCAGAAATCAAAGAGGTAATTTCAGAGGTAGAGGTAGTAGGGGTTACTTGGAAGAAATGCAGGTAGAGGTTTCCAAAGTCAACAATATAACAATACCTACTACAATTATGCTTCAGATCAGAAGGAAGATTCAACATTGATAATGAATGCAACTTGTGAAAGGCAGAATGAAGATCAAAGAGTCTTCTACATTGACTCAGGGTGTAGCAATCACCTGAGTGGTAACATAGCATTGATGACTGATTTGGAGAATAAGGTGTCTAATCATGTGTTCAAACAGGTGACAACACAAAGCACAATGTGAAGTCAATTGGATCAATGAAGGCTAAGGATGGAAGCACCTTATTGAGTAAGGTCTTGTCTGTTCCTACAATTCCTAAGAATTTGATAAGTGTAGGACAAATTATGGAAAAAGGTTATGAAGTGAGGTTCACTAATGAAGGTGTTTGTGAAGACCCTAGCAATGGGTATAAACAAAATTGTTTCAAGGAAGAAAGAAGGAAGATTGTTCACATTGAAGATTCAAGGTAATGTTGGTCATGCCTTGTTCACTTATGGAGGACATAAGATCTCTGAGTTAGATCTTTGGCACAAGAGGCTTGGACATTTCAATGAAAGAGGTATCAAAGATATGATTAACAATGGTTCAGTGCTTGGATTGCCTAATGTTGCAGGTCAACATATGACATACAGATGTGAGGCATGTCAATTAGGTAAGGCTCATAAGCAACCCTATTCCAAGCATGGTTTTATGTATTCAGAGAAACTTGAGTTGGTACACACAGATGTGTGGGGACCATCAAAGGATTTCAGTATCAATGGTTCAAGGTATTATGTGATTTATGTTGATGATGCTACCAGATGGATTACTATCTATGTGATCAAAGATAAGTCAGAAGTATTCAATACATTCAAACATTATCATGTGTATGCAGAGAGAATTACAGGACATAAATTGAAAAGACTAAGGTCAGATGGAGGGGGAGAGTATTTCTCTAATGAGTTCAGTGATTACTTGTGGAATGCAGGTATAAAAAGAGAGGTTACTTGCAGGTACTCTCCTCAACAAAATGGTGTAGTAGAAAGGAGGAATAGGACTCTTGTTGAGTTTGCAAGATCCATGATGAAGGAGAAAAAATTGCCCAAATTATTTGTGGGCTGAGGCTGTAAATACAGCTACTTATTTGGTTAATAGGCTACCATGTAAAGCCTTGCAGGGTATGACACCTTATGAGGCATGGTGGGGTAAGAGACCTACACTAGACCATTGCAAAGTATTTGGATGTTTGGCCTATGCATATGTGCCATCACAATTAAGGCACAAATTGGAACCTAAAGCTGAAAAATATGTGTTTATTGGTTATGATGATAAGCAGATGGGATATAGGTTGTGGAATCCATCCACAAAACATTTCTTGTATCAAAAGATGTTACATTTGATGAGCAAGGTACTTGGTATGCAGGTACTATCAATATTAATACAGATGATGAAGAAATTGTGAGCCAAAGGAAAGGTAAATCAAAGGTTCAGATATTTGATGAGCAAGAGAATAATGATGCAGGTTGAAGTGGAAGAAAACACCAAGATTTGATCCTGAATGTGAAGAACCAGAAACCTCAAGAAGTGGAGAACTTAGGAGGTCTACAAGGAACAAATGGCAACTACAAGGTATAGCTATGATACTTCATTCTTGACTACTAAGGATTATGCTTACATGATTAAAGCAGATGAAGACCCTTCTACATATGAAAGAGGCAAAAGGTAAAGAGATTTGGGAAAAAGCTATGCAAGAAGAATATGATGCATTGATGGAGAATCAAACATGGGATTTAGTTCCAAAGCCAAATAGCAGAAGATCATTGGATGCAAATGGGTCTATAAGAAAAAGAGATTTGCAGATGGAATGTGTCTAGGTACAAAGCTAGACTTGTTGTAAAAGGGTTTGCTCAGACATATGGTATTGACTATGATGAGACTTATAGTCCAGTGGCAAAGATGACAACCATCAGAACACTCATAGCAATTGCTGCATGCAAAGGTTGGAAATTATGTCAATTAGATGTGAAGAATGCTTTTTTGATGGTTATATTTCAGATGATGTTTTCATGGATCAACCTCAAGGATTCAGAGATGGAAGGTATCCAGATCATGTGTGTAGCTCAAGAGAGCTTTATATGGCTTGAAGCAGGCCTCAAGGGCATGGAACTATAGACTTGTAAAGTTCTTGAAAGAACTTGGATTTCAAGTATCAAAAGTAGATAGTAGCTTGCTTGTCAAAGCAAGTGATGATGGGTTTATTTACATGTGCATATATGTTGATGATATTATTCTTACAGGTACAGATGAGAAAGGCATTCAAAGCCTAAAGAAGCAAATGGAGAAAGAGTTCAAAATCAGTGACTTGGGAATTTGTCATACTTCTTGGGCATGGAGATTTTATACACTCAACATGGAGTGTATGTGACTCAAGAGAGGTACTTGAAGAACTTGTTAACCAAGTTTAAAATGAATAATTGCAGAGTAGCACCTACTCCAATGGAGGTGAATCACAAATTAAGCAGATTTGGAGGTGAAGAGTTCAAGGACATGAAGCAATATCAGAGTTTGGTTGGTAGTCTTATCTATACATTAACTAGGCCTGATTTGTCATATGCAGTTGGGGTGTTGTCTCAATTCATGCATTGTCCTAGGAAAGAACATTGGATTGCAGGTCAAAGAGTGTTGAGGTACATTAAGGGTACACTCAAAGAAGGTTTGTATTATGGTTTTACATCAGATACAAATATCAAAATATACAGTGATGCAGATTGGGCAGGTAATCCAAATGATAGAAGGTCAACCTATGGATACATGTGTATGTGGGAGATAAGTTAATCTCTTGGTGCTCAAAGAAGCAACATACAGTTGCTTTGTCATCTATAGAAGCAGAGTACAAAGGCATGGTCGAAGCTGCAAAAGAAGTGATATGGCTTAAGACTCTCATGAAGAGAGTTTTGACACTATACAGAGCATACCTATCATTTATGGTGATAACATGAGTTCATTATATCTAGCTGCTAATCCTGTTTTTCATGCCAGGACAAAACACATTGAGATACAGTATCACTTTCTAAGAGAGAAGGTGATGGATAAGGAGATTGAAGTTATACATACTTCAACAAAAGATCAGATAGCTGATATGCTTACAAAAAGTTTAGATGGACCTAAGTTACAGAAGTTCAAAGACATGGCAGGTATAAAGAAAATAAGAGAAACCTCAATTGATGATTGAGGGGGAGCTGTTGGTGCAGACCAATCACAAATTGAAGATTTGAAAGACAAAGGATGGAGATAAGATCAAGTCTTGAAGCAAAGAAGGTGGTTACATTCACAAGATGAATGATATGTACACATATGTACATTAGTGAAGACATAGATCACTTATACTTTTGTCTAGTTATAAGCTTGTACATATTTGCCTATAAATACTTTGGAAAAATGTCGGGGCAATAGAGAAGACAATAGGAGAGTATGAGAATAGTGCATTTGTAAGTTGTAAGACTCATTAGAGTTCATAGGAATGAAAAGAAGTCTCTCTCATAACTCAGTTGTAATTTTTCTGAGAAATAGAAGAAAATTTGCGCCCGAAGTTTTTGTGTCTTCTCCTTCTGTGATAGATCTTCTGTGGAATGCTTTTGTATAAGTCTAAGTCTAGACTTGATCAACCTCTGTACAAAATTTCAGCTTCCAATTGTAATCGGGTTAAGAGAATTGTGTGTAGGAACATTCATATGCAAAGAATGTTCACAGTCTCGTGAAACAGGCGCAGATTTTGAGTTCAATGAAATGAGTAGTGCTCAGTGCACAGTGTAAAGTTTTACACATATGATAACTCAAAATCTAAGTTGAGAGATAAGCTATCTATAGCTAAAAGGATTTGATCAAACGGGTTCGACATTGTGAGAACTATGTTGGAGTTAGACGTCTGTGGAAGCACGCGAACAGCACAAGGAAGAGGAAGAAGCTTGGAGCACAACACACAAGACTGAATGTATTACTAGAGAATGTACAAAGATAAGTAGCCCATTAGGGAAATAGGCGTATATACAAGTCAGGGGAAAAAAACCTCCTTAAGAGGGAAAAAAGTGCCCCGGCGGTCCTAGAGTGTTCACACACATCACTACCTAAATATATCAACAAATCCCCCTGGGAGTGATGCGGTGAACAAGGAGCTGGCACTCATGTATAAGGAAGTGCCGAGCTATGTGGAAATCACTCCACAAAAGGAAGTAAGCCCAAAGCTTTGCGGAAAGCTTCAAACTTCTCCCTAGGCAGAGCCTTCGTGAAAAGGTCTGCAATGTTCTCCTGCGTGGGCACATATGCCAAGCTGATCTCCCCAGCAGAGAACCTCTCCCTGACATAGTGATAATGCACCTCAATGTGCTTAGTGCGAGCATGGAACACAGGGTTCCTCGCAACTGCCAATGCGCTCTGACTGTCGGTGAAGATGATGGTGGCAGAAGAATGGCCAACACCCAAATCAGCCATAAGGCGTCTGAGCCACACACACTCAACAGTCGCTGTGAAAGCTGCCCTATACTCAGCCTCACAACTGGAAGTGGCCACAGTAGGCTACTTCTTGCTCAACCAAGATATACATGAGCTACCAAGCATGAAGCAAAAACCACTGGTGGACACACGAGTGTCATAGCAACCAGCCCAATCTGAGTCAGAAAAAGCATGCAAATCTGGCGGTAGTGATCCCCCCTTGGGAAAACAACCCAAGTAGCCGAGTACCACTCAAGTAGCGAAAGATGCGCTTAATCGCTTTCCAATGCGTGACTCCTGGGCAATGCATAAACCTGCTCATCTGTGAGACAGCAAACTGAATATCTGGCCGAGTAATGCATAAGTAAATCAAGCATCCAACATCCTGCTGATAGAGAACAGCATCAAATGCATCTCCAGCATCATGAAGACTCAATCGTAAACCTGTCTCCATAGGAGTGGCAATAGGCTTACAGTCTTCAAGGCCAAAACGCTGCAATAATGTGTCAATATATTTCGTTTGACACAAAGCCATTCCACCATCAACTTGCATAAACTGAATGCCCAAATAGTGATGCAAATGCCCCAAATCAGACATCTCAAATGAGGCATGCAAATCAGCCTTGAAATCAGCAATATGCTTCTCAAGAGGACCAGTGAGCAGCATGTCGTCTACATAGACAACAATGATCAAAAGCACATCATTAGCACGCTTAACATATAAGGTGCTTTCAGTTGGACTGTTCTCAAAACCATGTGCAATCAGATAGGCATGTATTTTCTCATACCAAGCACGTGGTGCTTGCTTTAAACCATATAACGCCTTCTTTAAATTGCACACCTGGTTTTCATGCCCTTTCTCACAAAGCCACGGGGCTGAAAAACATACACTTCTTCATGCAAGTCACCATTCAGAAATGTTGTTTTAATGTCCAACTGATGTACATTCCAACCATGATGGGCTGCAAGTGCACAAATGCTCCGAACAGTAGTCATACGGCATGTAGGTGCAAAGGTCTCATCAAAATCAATGCCTCTTTCCTGCGCATAACCCTTTGCAACAAGCCTAGCCTTATACCTGTCAACTGTACCATCAGGTTTACGCTTCAGCTTGTATACCCACTTAGTGCCAATGGCCTTCTTGCCAGGATGCAAGTCACATAAAGACCATGTACCATTCTTCATTATAGCATCATATTCAGATTGCATAGCAGCCATCCAATTTTCTGAATTTTGTGCTTCATAAAAAGAAGCAGGCTCATTCTCATCACAGAGACTAGATGTAGCCTATGCATAGCAATCTGATGCAAAGGAGGTACTATGAGAGCCTGAACGAGTACGATATGACAAAGGTGCATCTAATTTGCTGTCACGCAAAGTCTGCACCAGCCATTTTGGCATAGTTTTTGCCTGTTCAATATCAGCTCTCTCATCAACAAGTGCATCATGTAATCTGCATCAGAAATGGCATGATCTGCATCATCATATGAAACCTGCAAAGGCTGAGAAGTTGCCTCATTAGGACCAGCGCTAGCCTGTCCACCCTGTAAAAGACGGCATCAAAGTATCATACATGTCTTTGGAGCTAACAGATGTCTCCTTAGTACATGAAAGCAATGGCTGAATAGCATCTTCCACAAAGGACAACATCACGGCTAACCAGAATGCGTTTAGTCTGTGGATGATACAGACGATAGCCTTTACTTTTAGAACTGTACCCAACAAAATACATTTTACTGCCTTATCATCCAATTTTCTGCGATGTTGTTCAGGCACTAATGCATATGCCAAACAACCAAAAACACGCAGATGAGCAACAGATGGCTTGTGGTCATGCCAAGCCTCATATGGAGTGATAGACTGCAACGCTTTTGTGGGACACCTGTTCAGTACATATGCTGCACACATGACAGCCTCAAGCCAGAAAACTATGTGGTAAAGCCTGACTTTTAACCATGCACCTCGCCATCTCCATGAGTGACCTGTTCTTTCGTTCAGCAACTCCATTCTGTTGAGGTGTATACGGCACTGTACACTGGTGTTTTATCCCACGTTCAGCCAGAAATGCATTAAAATCTGAAGACATATATTCCCCCCCTCGATCAGAACGGAGGGTGCCCATTTTACATGCTGATAGATTTTCAGCCAAAACCAAAAACTGTTTGAAGCACATGAACACTTCGGACTTTGCTTTGAGTGGATATACCCATGCATGCCTGGAAAAATCATCAATGAAAGTCACGAAGTAAAGGTAATTTCCAAAAGAGGGTGTCTGCATAGGACCACAGACATCACTATGTACAAGCTGCAATTTCTGCATAGCCCGAACTGAACCATCTTTTGGAAAGGAAGAACGCTGCATTTTGCCCAAAATACAGCCTTCACAAACATGTTTTCCAGGTGCCTCAAGTTTGGGCAAAGAGGACACCATTTCAGATTTCTGCAGGCGTAACAAACTAGCAAAATTCAGATGACCAAAGCGTGCATGCCAAAGCTTTGCATCTTACATAGCCTGAGAATCATGAACTGCACATGCCGAATCATTCACAGATTTTTCATAGTCTATGAGCTTATACAGCCCACGACATAAAATGCCAGAAGCAATAATCACATCGCCATTTGAGAGATCATGGACTGTACACCTGTCATCAACAAATTTCACAACCAAGCCAATCTTGGCTAATGCAGAAACTGATAACAGGTTCTTTTTGATCCCTGGCACAAATAAAGCATCTGACAAAGTGAAAGAACTACCATCAGCAGTAGTCAGAATGATCTTACCAACTCCCATAACAGGATAAGAGGAGTTATTGGCGCATGTGACAGTATTCCCTGTAGGGGTAGGCTCGAGTGAAGAGAAGAAACTGCGCTGCGAGGTAATATGTTTGGTTGCCCCACTGTCAAAGTACCAAACATCTGAGTCTACTGCAGACATGCACTGATCATGAGAAGATGGGTCAAAACTGCAAACAGTAGTAAACGCCCATTCTTCTTCCTGCACAAGATTTGCAGACTCTGTTTTTGGTGTAGAGGCCTCTGCAACAACCATTCCAGCCTCTTTCTTCTTTGCCTCTTTAGCAGCCAGTTTTGGACAGTTCTTTATAATATGATCATTTCCTTTACAGTACTTGCAGAACAATTTCTGCTTTTCTGATTTCTTCTCATCTTTATCCTGGTTCTTCGATTGTGCAGCATTTGCAGATTTCTGCTTACTAGTAGAAGAGCTCCATTTTCCTTTGCCCTTCTGACTAGCCAGGAAAGCTTGATCTGCAACACGCATAATGGACCTGTTCTGCCTGGACTGATCTTCCTACAACAGAACAGAGACTAATTCCTCAAATGACAAGGCATTCGGATTGCCTTTCATCATCAATCGAAGAGTAGAGGCAAAACTCTGATATGAATCAGGAAGGCCATTCAGAACGGTCTGCACAAGTGAGCTATCTGGTATAACCTCATCAGCAGAAATCAATTGTTCCTTCAGGTCTTTGATCTTTGTAAGAAAACTGTCCATCGAATCACCTTCATTCATGTGCTCACTCTCCAACTGTTTTCGGAGGTAAGCAACACGAGCCTCATTCCTAGCCTGGTACAAAGTGGTAAGTGTATCGCAAGCATCCTTTGCTGTTCTGCAAGAGCGAATGTGAGGAATAATGGCACGTTTGACAGACAAAGCTATCAATGCATGTGCCTGGGCATCTCTGCCATCCCAACGAATCTGCTCTGCAGTAGGTGCAACAAAAACAGCAGCACGAACAGGAATTTGTGGAATATCATCTTCGACACCATCTTCATCAGCTCCAACACCTGTATTTGCAGTACCTGTCGTTACAGGTGTAACAGGACGTCTTTCAACACCTTGCACAATGTTCCACAATCCTTTTGCAACCAGTACATGTCGCATCATATAAGCCCATAATGGGTAGTTGGTACCATCCAACTTATCCTCAACAGCCAACATACGGAATACATCACTGCTTTCAGCCATGGCCGGTGACTAAAATACCTTGATGCAGAAAATTGATTGTATCTCAAAAAGTTGAACAGAACTGCCCAGACGAGTTCTGCTAGACCTGTAGCAGACTTCGAGACGCTTAAACTGGCGAACAGAAACTGGTATATACCTTTGGCACAAAAGGATGAAATAGCCTGCACAAGCACTACGATAGTGCGTTCGGAGGCCGAAACGAGCTCAGATCGCGATTTCGGCACCACAAAGCGAAGCGGTTTTGATCTCGAAAACACCCTGAGTATGCTCACCAAATTTTGTGTGAATCTGAGACTGCAAACGGAGGAGTGTCGACGGCGCCCTAGAAGAATCAACGACCTGCTCTGATACCAATTGTTGGAGTGAGACGTCTGCGGAAGCACGCGAACAGCACAAGGAAGAGGAAGAAGCTTGGAGCACAACACACAAGACTGAATGTATTACTAGAGAATGTACAAAGATAAGTAGCCCATTAGGGCAATAGGCGTATATACAAGCCGGGGGAAAAAAACCTCCTAAAGAGGGAAAAAGTGCCCCGGCGGTCCTAGAGTGTTCACACACATCACTACCTAAATATATCAACAAACTAAAGCTAAGAAGTTAGGGGTGTCCAAATCGACTTCTCAGAAGTGCAGATTTAGACATAGGTAACTTGTGAAGTAGATTTCTCAAGATCTACTGAATCTTTTGGAGTGATTTGACTTGGAGAAGGTGCGCAATCTTTAGACGACACCTTGTGCAAAGTTTCATAAAAAACTTTACACATTTACTCAGTCAATGAGAAAGATATATGCAGCAGACTTTCTGAGTAATTTCCTTCTTCACAGTTTGGTCAAGAATTTGATTTTTGGTCATTGATTTTTAAATTGGTGAAAGTTTTGACTTACTCTTGATATAGAGGTGCTCTAAGTTCAAGAGTAGGTTGTTCTTTTGGAGATTAACACTCTCCATCACTTCCTCCTCAGGTGACACATCTTTTCCTATGTACATGCATCTTTCTTCTCCATCTTCTACAATCACTATTACTTTCTTTGTTTGTTCCTTGTTGTCATATGCTTCTCCTTCTCTTTCTTCTGTACTCACCACCACGATCCGTGCGTAGAGTCAAAAGCTTTTGTGAAGAAAAATTTTCAGCCATAGCTAAAAATGCTTTGCAGCAAGAAAATACCTCATTCTTTGCTTTCATAGGATACACCCATGTATGGCGAGTAGCATCATCAATGAAGGTAACAAAATATACATGCTTCCCAAAAGATGGAGTCTTGACCGGACCACATACATCACTATGAACAAGTTGCAATTTTCTTGTAGTGTGTGTGTGACTATCTTTTGGAAAAGAAGCACGATGCATTTTTCCAAGAATGCAACCTTCACATGCATGCTTTTCAATGGACTCAAGTGTAGGCAAGCCAATAACCATGTCCTTCTTTTGCAAGTAGAGCAAACTATTGAGGTTTAAATGACCAAAACGAGCATGCCAAAGCTCCATTTCAGCCATGGAAGAAGTATGAGCAACCAAGGCATTCGAGGCAGCCCTCTTGTATGTATCCATGCGATACAAACCATCACATAATGTACCGGACATCACGATAACATCACCATTGCTGAAATCATGAACCATACACTTATCATCAACAAAGTGTACATGAAGTCCTGCTTTGGCAATCAACGGAACTGAAATTAAGTTCTTCTTGATACCGGGCACATACAATGCATTTTTCAAGAGAATCACACCTCCATTTGCAGCTGTAAGCTCAATTTCTCCTACTCCAATGATAGGATAAGAGGCATTGTTTGCACACACCACATGTCCTCCTTTAGGTGCATCTTTCAAAGAGGCAAAAAATATTTTGCATGATGTTATGTGCTTTGAAGCACCACTATCAAAGAACCAATCCGAATCAGCCTCACTCACAACCATGCATTTAGAATGTAAAGAAGCATCATAATGACATGTAACAACACATGCCCAAAAATCTTGAGCCATGTTAGCTTCGTCATTCTTTGCATTTGCTGAATTTTCAGCAATAGACATGTCGGATTCCTTCTTCTTTTCATTGCATTTAGCAAGCTTTCTACACTCATCAATAGTATGACCAGCCTTCCGGCAATATTTGCATCTCTTCTTCTTTTGCAAATCACCATCATTAGAGGAATGAGTGGAAGAGGAAGCTTGAGGCTTTGGTTTTGATGAACCAAAAGCTAAACCATACTTGCTTTTCCCCTTTTGTGAGATAGCAAGTGCTTGTGTTCCTTCAATCAAACCACTCCTATTCACTCTAGATTGCTCTTCCTGCAAAAGAAGAGACACAACCTCATCAAATGCATACATATTAGGATTTCCTTTTGCAACCAAACGAAGTGTAGTAGCAAAGCTTTGGAAAGATTCTGGTAATCCTTTCAACAATGTAGAAATGAGTGATGCATCCGGAATGATCTCATCTATGTTTGCCAATTGCTCTTTCAAGTCCTTGATGCGTGTCACATACACATCCACTGACTCATTTTCAGCCATACATACATCCTCAAGTTGCTTCCTCAAGTATGCAACATGTGCTTCATTACGCACGGCATACAAAGAAGCAAGAGTGTCCCATGCCTGTCGTGATGTAGAACATGACCGAATGTGTGGAACTATATGACGCTTCACTGAAAGCGCAATCAAAGCATGAGCTTGAGCATCTTTTCCATCCCATCTAAGTTGCTCCTGTGTAGGTGGAGAAGGAGAAACCACTGTACTCGAAGAAGAAGCTCCATCTGTGACAGTAGACTGTGAAGTAGAAGCACCTGCCGGTCTTCGATCTACATCTGCCACTATGTTCCAAAGTTGTTTTGCAACAAGAACGTGCTTCATCATGTAAGACCACATCAGATAGTTGGTCCCATCAAGCTTATCTTCAGCTTGAAGCATGCCAAACAAGTCATTGCTGCCCGCCATTTCACTAAGGAACAAGAATGTGACAAAATCTTCACTTCGACAAAAACTGAAATGAGTGCTGAAATTTCAGCTCACAAACTGTCACTCTGATGGCGATTCTGACTGCACGAATGGCTTCGAAATGGGGGTAAAACCCTAGTGCGCCTGATGGAAATGTTTTCGGGCTGCTAAAATTCACACTTCTATGCTCTGAAGTCGATTTGCACTGTTAAAGTGCGCGCGCGCGCCGCGACGCGAAAAACCGAAACTTGAGAAGAAGCTGAACCTGCTCTGATACCACTGTTGGGTGTGTGTAGAAGTGCGAGAGACACACGAGAAGCACACACAAAGAGCACAAACGCAGCAAGACACACGGAGAAGACGATGGCTGGAATAGCTCTCTCTATTGATCGATGAATTGAACTGAAGTAAGAGCTGAATAATATCCCTAAGTACAAAGTACCACCACATATGAGAGTATCAAGTATGTGGTAACATGGGGAAAAAACCTCTAGCCAGCACTAGAGTAAAAAGTGCCCATGTATAGGGAAAAGGTTCACATCAAAGCTACACGAGGAACACATAAGTGTAACAAAAATAAATAAAATAAAATAAAAAATAAAAATAATAAAATAATAAAAAAACAATAAAAGAAACAAAATAAAATAAAAATAAAAAATAAAATTGGGGGGGGGGGGGGGCTGTCAGAACGCGGGGGGGGGGGGAGGGGGGGGGGGGAGGGAAGGGGGGCGGGGGGGGGGGGGAGAGGGGGGGGGGGGGAGAGGGTGGGGGGAGGAGGGTTTGGTCGGTGGGGGGAGGGGGGAAGAGAGATTTTTTTTTTTTTCCCCAACCCGAAAATCCTGGGGGGCCCTTTTTTTTTTGGAAAATAACCCAAAAATAGAGAAAATTGAAGAAAAAATCCAAAAAAATGCCAAAAAAATCTGAAAAAATTCTCATGAAATTTTCTACAGGGCTAGGCCCAATTTCCTTCATCAAACCATAGAGAGCCTCCTTGTATTCCTCCTATTTGGTAAGAAAATGATATCGAAGAAGGATAAAAAATGCTAGAAAAATGCTAAAAATGCTAGAAAAATTTCCAAAAATACCCAAAATTTTTACTTTTGCAGAGGTTATGAAATGCCTTCTAGGTTTGGTAAAAACTCAAGGAACAAGTATGAAATTGATAAAGAAAACTACTAAAACTGAGCAGAATGAGATGAGAAAGCTATGTACAACCTGGACAGATTTTGCAGTTCTAGGTGATCCATACTTCTTCAAGTGTGTTGATGGTAGGCCTTGAGCCTTGATATATTGACCAGTGGCAAGGCCTCTCCTTTCAGCGTCTCTAACTCCACAGCACCCCAATTTAGCATTGTTTTGACTCGATAAGGTCCTTCCCAATGTGGAAACCATTTTCCTCTCAATTGTGTATGAAGATGAGGTCTATGGAGAAGAACTAACATGCCTGGTTCTATGTTGTTGTTCCACAGATGTCGATCATGTGCCTCCTTCCTCTTCATCTGAGTCTCTATCAATTGTTTTGTTGCTAGTAAACGAATCTCCTCCACTTTATGTAGTGCTCCGAGCCTCTGAGAGACATCACAATCTTTCTTGCCCTGCATGAATGCTATCTTAGGTGATCCATGTAAAAATTCAAAGGGCTCAATGGGCAATATGCCATAAATCAGTTGGAATGGAGAATATCTCGTGGACTCTTTGTACGCTAACCTGTATGCCCATAGGGTACCTTGATAAGCAATGCCCCAACAAGTGGGTTGTAACATACACTCCTTCCTTAACATTGAGATTAAAACCTTATTTGTCGATTCAGCCTGTCCATTGGCTCTTGGATAGTAAGCACAAGAGGTCCTATGTAAAATTCTATACCTGTTGAAAGTTTCCTGCAGGACCTTATTGACAAAATGGGTACCCTGATCTATACAAATTTCAAGTGGACATCCAAACCTGCAAATGATGCTACTATAAATGAAATTAGCAACAGTTTGGGCAGTGCAGTCGGGGGAGGCAATAGCTTCAACCCACTTTGTCGCATAATCTATAGTTATCAAGAGATATTTCTCTCTTTTTGGAATTGCAGGAGGGTAGATGGGCCCTACAAAATCTAGCCCCCACTTCTCAAATGGTTGCCAGGAAGTGGAAGCAATCAAGGGGCTATGCCTCTGCTTTGTTGGCTTAGGTCCACACCTCTGGCAAATGTCACATGCCTTTCCCCATTCATCTGCATCCTTAAATAGTGTAGGCCACCATAGACCAACATCCAGTATCCTCTGACTCATAATATGCCCTGGAAGGTGCCCACCACCTGTTCCTTCATGTGCAGAGTGAAGGACTTCCCTCACTTCTTCTTCTTCTTCCAAACACTTCCTAAACATGTCATCCTTGCCCTGTCTATATAATTTATCTTCAATGAAGGTATATGGTCTACTCTTGATTAGCAGTCTCTTCCTTTGCACAGCACTAGCCTTTTCTGGATACAACCCAGTTTTAATGAAATTCTTGATATCATAATACCAACCTTGAGCTTGTACAGCAAACAGATGAGCATCTGGAAAATCATCATTGATTCCACTAGCTTGATTCATCATATTGATTCTGGATAGGTGATCCGCCATAACATTTTCTTTACCTGGTCTGTGGACTACAGAAAAATCAAACTCTTGGAACAACAATAACCACCTCCATATTCTACCAGTGGCTTGTGGCTTGTTGAGCAAGTATTTTAGTGGTTGGTGATCTGTTATAATAATAAATTTTACTCCCAGTAAGTAATGACAAAATTTTTGGACAGCAAAAACCATTGCTAGGGCTTCCCTTTCTGTAGTACTATAATTCCTTTCAGCCTTGGTCAAGATTCTACTGGCATATTGAATTGGTCTGTCCACTTTAAATTCTTCACTGGGTTGGGTCAAAACTGCCCCCACTGCATAGGCACTGGCATCTACATGTATATGAAAGATTTTTGACCACTCAGGTGTGATCAAAATAGGAGCAAACACTAACCTTGACCGTAATGTTTGATATGCTTTTTCCTCCTCTTCTTCCCATTTAAAAGGTACTTCCTTACTTGTAAGTCTAGCCAGTGGTCTGGATATCTCTGCTTACATTTTTATAAACCTTCTATGGTATCCAGTATGCCCCAAGAAACTATGAATCTCTTTAGGAGATTTAGGTTTAGGCAACTTTAATCAGGATCTCGGGCCATACCTTTAGCGGACACCACATCTCCTAAGAGAGTTCCTTCTGTCACAAGGAAATGACATTTGTTCGGATTGAGCTTTAGCTTGGTCTCCCTGCATCTCTTGAAAACATTCTGCAGCTGCCTCAAGTGATGGTCCAAAAAATCTAGAGGAGTTTCTTTGTAAGAACCTGAAAACGAAGAGAAGTCATCCATGAAGATTCTAAGTGATTCCAGCAATAGGGGGCCAAAAATGAGATTGACCGTTCTGTTAAAGGTGGCTGGAGCATTTCTGAGCCCAAATGGCATTTTTACATACACGTATGTTCCCCAAGGTGTGATAAAAGCAGTCTTTTCATGATCCTTTGGGTGTATTGATATTTGATTATAGCCACTAAATCCATCCATAAAGCTATATAATGCATGCCCAGCCACTTCTTCAATGACCTGCTCTGCAAAAGGCATTGGGAAACCATCTAGAATGGTCACCTTGTTGAGTGCTCTAAAGTCAACACAAATTCTGATTTTATTAGTATTCTTCTTTGGTACTATGACCATAGGTGAGAGCCACTCTGAGTGTTCCACAGGAATGATGATTCCTGCATCCTCCATCTTCTGTATTTCCACATAGACAGCTTTAGCATATTTTGGATTAAGTCTATAGCTCTTCCCTCTTATAAGTTTGGCTCCATCCACCAGAGGGATTCTATGCTCTCCATAAGTCGCAGGCACTCCTTCTAAGTCTTTATAATGCCAGGCAAAAACATCTGTATAATGGGTCAAGAATGATCTTACCTTTTCAAGGAGCCCTGGGTGACTCCACAACCAAGTGGCCACCAAAGCTGGCCGATTATTGTCTTGAGTGCCTAATTGTATTTCTTTGACAGGATTTCTCTCTACCATATTATCTTCGTGCTCATCTCCTTCCTTGTCTTCTTCCACTAGCTTTTCGTGCATTTCTTCATAAGCAGGTGTATTTTGGATTTCAATGTGTTCCTCCTTGTCCTGCATCCATCCTGCAGGGATTTCTTGAATCGGGAAAGAACACTCTTCACTAGAATCTTTTACCTTGCCATTAGCTCTAGTAACTTCCTTATCTGTGGTTGTCATATCCTCCTCCAAATTGTATTTGAGGGGTGTCTTCCTGCCCCTTCTGTGGTCTGTGATGGGCTCTCCCAATCCATCAACGTGGACTTTCTCCTCATCTTCATCATAACCTTCAGTCGTGCAAGAATTATTAAGAAAAATTCCAAAACAAGAGGAAGAGTTGCCTGCTTGGAGCCAATTTAGAATATCCTCTTCTTCCTCGAAATCTATTTGGGGTTGATCCTCCGATTCTGGTTCCATGCATATGCCAACTGTTTGCATCATGCTAGTGTTTCCTTGATTATCTGGGCCCTCTTCTAAATGAATATGTGTCAGCTCTTGCCCTTTCTTTTGTACCCACATAGTGTCCTTGCCCCAATCATGAATGACACTTGCATGCCTCAGCCATGGTCTTCCAATTAAGGGGAGAAATCCTCCTTCAACCTGGGGCAATCTTAAAACCACAAAATCCAGAATGAATAGATTACCTTGTACTTCAAGTGGAACTTTTGGGATCACTCCCAAGGGCCTTACTTTGCTCTCATCTTCCAAAGTAATAGTGAAATTTGCAGGCCTTGAAGGGTGAAGTCCAATCTTTTCCATTGTATGTTCAGGCATCAAGTTAATGCCAGAACCACCATCCACAATAACTCCTTGAAATTCATGACCTTTGATAGATACTATCAGCCGAGGACTTTTATAATCTGTAAGGGGTGCTTCCCCTACAATTTTTCCTTTATGTAAAACAGCATTCTTTGCCACCAAACTTGTAGTGGAAGCTTCATCAATTATCTGCAATAACTCTGACCTGAATTTCCCATCCATCTTTATTAAATCAAAAATACTAACCTCCTTTTTCATGGACTTGAGTAGTTTTGAAGCCTCTGATTCCTTGAGAGCATGGGCTCCAGTTGACTTATCAAACTCCTCATGAGCCTTGTTGAAGGCATGCCCAATGGCATCACTGGTGCATATGAGATCTCATTTTTGCCTTGTATCTGCACCTGTGGTGGCTTTATCTTCAGATGGTTCTCTGTCTTGATTCCATTCCTTAGTCTTTGATCCTTGTCCTATGTTTGCTTGAATCCTCCCATTGCTTCTTGTCTGCACAGTCAAAGATTCTATTGCTTCTAATTGCACCACCCTGGTAGATGGTGATGGCTCATTGACTAGATCACACACTTCTTCTTTGTGCACAAAAATCATTTGAATATGGGGCCCGGATGAAGAGGCTTGATTCTTAGGACAACAATTTGTATAATGGTCCCTTGCCTCAGGGCAGTTCCTGCAAGGAGGGGCATTTTCTGGTAGGGTGCACCTACTTTGATAGTGCCCGCATTCTCCACATCTGAAACAGATGATTGGCCTCCTAGGCCCATTTCCAAAGTTATTCCTCTGTCTAGGATTATAAGTGTTACCTTGATTTGGTGCAGCAGCCATCACATTTGCTAGTGTTGGGGGTCCTCCTTGTGTCCAGTATGTCATTGCAGGCATTCCCCTTGATTGGCATTCATGGGCCTCATGGCCAACTTTCCTGCATAATTGGCAAGTCACACTTAACAGTGGACATTCACTTACTATGTGACCTTGCTTGCTGCACATGGAACACCAAAGTCCACTCTTGATGCCACCTCCTTTTAGTTCCTGCAACTCCTATCGCAGCTGAGCCAATTCCTCTGCTTGGGCCTCCTCCTCCTCTTGGAGCTTTAGTGCTTCAATCTCCCTTCTCAACTGAGCAACAACATTCTCCTCCTCTTTGTAGGGCTTATTTCTTTTTAAGGCCTCCAGCTCCTTCCTTAGCTGGATCACTAGATCCTCCATTTCTATACCATATGTTGGTTGGGAAGAAGTTGCTCCATACTGGTGCCTTATCTGCTCCAAGCGTGTGACTGTGTTGATGAACTCCTCTATGGAGGCTGTAGGTAACACTAATTCCTTTATTTTGAATTGGGTGGCCACTGGTAGGGGCTTAGCTAACCATTTCTTAACAAAAAAATCGTGTGGTGGATCTGGCAATTTAGCCATTAGTGCTTTGGCCCTAGTCACAAACTCTGGGAACTTTTCTCCTGGACCCAATCTCAAATTTTCTAGTTCTTCTATGATAATCTCCACAGTGTTGCCATGCTGGAATTGATTTTTAAATGCATCTTTCATCACATCCCAAGTGGTAAAACGGTTTTCAGCAAACTGGCTGAACCACTTATCTGCTAATCCCTCTAATGTGGCAGGGAAGAGAATCAAAAAGGCATCCTCCCTACCCATTAAGCCTCTAGTCTTACATAGTGCCAAAAACCTTCTAATGTGTTCATCCGGATCCTCCTGAGCTAGGCCTTTGAAAGAAGGAAACTTTATATTTAATCTAGAGAGTAAAGTTTCCAAGTCTACCTGACCCGCCATGCTCTTTACTGATGAGGTTGAAGATAGTGGACTGGAGGACCTTCTAACAACCTTCCTTCTTGTCTGCTTGCAGGTGACCCTCAATGTTTGGGACAGGGTTGCGATCATGAGCAGCTCATAGCCCCCTTAATATGAGACACTTGATAAGAATATCTACCTTTTGTTTGATGAAGTAGCACTGTAGTAGCACTGTAGACATGTGACCTCTGCTATACTTTGCACTTGGTTTCTCCTAAGCTCAAATCTCCTTGGAAGTCCCACCGGGCGTGCCAAATTTTGTTGGGGGATTCTCAAACAAGAAGCATTTTGAGGGTTTGTAGGAGAAAAGGAAAAGACCAGAAGAGGAAATACACCTTGGAAGCTTCTGCCGATTAATTATAGTAAGACAATTACAATGTTTGAAGCACAATACAAGCCAATACTTCTGTGCACAATCACACAGAGTGCTCCATTACAAAATACCAAATATCCCAAAGTCTTCTTGTCGCCTGCCTCCTCTGCACCAGACCTCCACCTGCTTCAAGCTTATCCTTGTGCACACCTTGCACCAAGCTTCCACTAAGGGGGAGGAATGAATACCTTCTGTCGGCACGCGCACACTACAAAGAGACCTTGAGATCCTTGGGGGACTAGCTTAGCACTCTCTGCACAATCCCTTAGTCACTCTCTCCTTCAACTCCACTTCTCTGCATCGCACACTGGTGACTCTTGCACTTCTCTCTCTTGCTTCACTTAGACTATGCTTCTCTTGCTTACTCTAGCATTGGTCCAAGAATAGTCCTTGCCTTGATTTTAGTGTGTCGATCACATACGCTCCTAACTGCAATAGTATCTTGGTGCTCACTTTGATGTCCCAAGATTGCCTTCACAAGTGGCAGCCAACGACTCAATGTTTTGTCCTGTAGTGACTTTAGACTAAAACCAAAAATTTTAATGGGGGGCCATACTTTCACCTGTGCGTACGTTGCCGCTTCACATACCTTCACATTTTCCTTTTAAGTCTTCACTTTTGCACATAAGAGGGGGTTCACCTGAACCTTTCAAAACACTTTAAAACACACTTTGAACTTTAGGGAAATTAGAGAAAATACCTCTGCAACCTGCAACCCACTTTCTCCAATTTACCCTTTGTGGACCATTAATTGTGCACTACCTGTGCACTTTGACACCTGCACTTTAGCACTTTGACATTGCACCCGTTGACTTTGACCTTGACCTTGTTGACTTTGACTAGTTGACTTTGAACTTTTGACTTTGACTGTAGTTGACTTTGACCAACATGACTTTTATGGGCTCAACACCAGTCTTGTACTACCCTAAGTTGTCTCATGAAAGATCATCACAGTATCATTTCATAAATTATTTGCTTTTCCAAATCGACATATGGCTAATGTGTGTTCAAACTCCACTCCGCAGGTGGTTTACTTGTTTTCTCCAATATTCCCAGGGGTCTCTCTACATGACCGTCAGCTAATTGAAGCTTCATACACGTTGGTCGTAGGGCTCTCTCCCCATTTCTCCCAAATCTCTTTGGTGGCAATGCCCACTCCTGCTCATGTGTCTAGTATGGCCTTGGTCATGTATCCATTGTATGTGACAGGTAAACATGTGTTGCCCTCATCCCCTTCGCTAAATTCTCCAACTTTATCCACCAGAATTTGTATAGTAGAAGAGGCTTCAGTTTCTTTACTTTCCTTTTTGTTCTTCTCATGCTCTAACTTCAACTATCCCGCTAATTGTTCCCATATTTGAGGCTTCACACATAGTAATTCTTCCACTGTCAACCGACATTGTACTTTGGTCTTCTTGAGTTCTGCTAAATTGTGTGAGGTCTTGTCTTAGACTCTTTTTCTTTTCCTCGTACTATGGGAGCACGGAAGATTATGGATTCCTTCTCATATTCTCTCATGTAGTTTGGTAGGGTAGAAATGTTGTGTGTGCTTCCTCTCTATTTCGGTCTAGCATAGAGACTTCTTCATATATTTCTTCCAAATTTGGCATTGGTTGATCGTCTTCCACATCTAGTTCCTCAAAAGGAGGTCTTGCATTTCCATTCTTTTTCCATTCGTCTTCTCGAATCCTAGTCCACAACTCTCTTGGCCAATCAGCCTCTAATTTAGGGATTACAGAAGTTGATTTGTCTTGAGTGCGAGGTAAATCTTCCTTATTATCTTTCTCTTTTGGTTTCTGGTCATTTTCTTTAAAATAATCATTGTATTGATTTTCAGGTATTCTTGTCTCTGGGAGGACAGGGATAGTCTTTTCTAGAGTGGTTTGAGCTACCTCTATGATTTTTCTACATATCACAAGTCTCTCCTTTTCTAATTCTCCTTGTGGATAGATTTTCTCGAGCTGCTCTACGTTTGGTCTAGTCGTGATCTTGGCTTGGTAAGCCTTCAACCACATATCCAAATCGTCCGGTCTTGGGTCGGCTAAGATTGATCCTGGCTCGTTTGGTTCTAATGTCTGTGGTGTAATGGGGGTTTCTCCCCAAATTTCAGGTTCCTCAGGTTTCTTACCATCTCTTGTGCCCTTCTCGTCTTCCGTACTTTTGTTTTTCATCCATTTGTCTCTGAGTTTTTCCCTTCTATCCTTCCACCTTGGGTTTTTCTTTGTTTTGATATTCTCAAGTGGATCTTCCGAGTCTTCCGTTACTTGTAATCTTGGTTCTAGGTTTTCATTCTTTTCTTGCTCAGAGTCTACTCGTTTTCTCTCTTGTCCTTTAGCTTGCACTTGTGTGATGGCTTTTAATGGTATTGTGTACTCTTTATCACTGCCTGATGATTCAATTACTTCAATCATGTTGATTTGTGCAGTGTCATGAGTCTTATTGGGATTCTTTGGATAGACTCTAAAGAGATGTTCCTTCCCACATTCATTGCAATACCCTTCCCAAGTCTTGGGAGGTGGTGGGTTGTATGGCCGAGTGCACTCTCTTATGAAGTGGTCTCCTCCACATCTATAGCAAGGTCCATTTGGCACATGCGGTCTAATGGGTGGCCTCATGGGTGTTGGTGCTTTGGGTGCGGTGTACATTAGGGTTGCAAACTCCTATCATATCCCTCATAACCATAGTATCCTGGGTCATGAATTTGGTCGTATTCCAGCAAACAGGTGTCATAGGGATAGTATTCTCCTAGGGTTTGCTCATATCCTTGATTCGTTGGTTTTGTACTAGCTAAGGGCGTAGCTGGAACTATGGCTCTCTCCACGTTTTTCTTTGGTTGAGTATATTTAACTAACACTACATTCTGTGGAAGTGGTGGTTGCTATCCTAATACTGGCTGAGGTCTTCCATATTGTCATTGCTCATATGGCCTAGGTGCTCCTTGTGGTCGTGGATAGGGATTGTATCTTGGAATCTCCCTTCCTGGATCTGTAGGAGGGTATCCATACAACCTATATTGAGGTTGATTTAAAGGTCTTGACTGCCTGTGGAATGTGCAATTCTCAGTGGTATGATTAGTGTATTTCTATTCTATATGGCAATACAAGCGGTTCCTTGATGTGCTTGTCTATTGTAAGGATAAGCTTGAGGCATACCTGCTCCTCCTCTTACACACATGTGAGTTGGATGGTCTCCTCTGCATAGGTTGCATCTTTGCAACATGGGTATTCTCATTGATGGATGCTAGTAGTTCCACTATCCATGAACTCCTAACTTCTTGGCTATCAGTTCCGCTAACTCCTCTACATTACTGGACTTAGATGTCATTATACTTCTAGTGTCTTCTGATTTCATAGGGCTTGGTGTACTTTTGAGATCGTCAACTAGGTTGTCCTCTAGGTCAATACACTCTTGAAGACACTCGCTCAATGTCTGCAACTGCTTCACATAGACTAAAGTTCTCAAAGTCCCATTCGTCAATCCATCCAAGAATAGTGATATCATTTTTTGTTGAGTGGGTCTTTCTGTTGTTGGGCATCTATCGACATACTGATTAAATCTGCGGGCGACTGTTTTCACCATTTCATTTGGATTTTGTTTGAAGCTATGGATTAAGGATGAAGAGTTGTATCCAATCCCTCTTGGTGAATTCTCCAATGAAATCCTAAAAGAATTGCTCAATATTTGCAAATTGATTGGGATCCAATGTTTGAAACCAAGTCAAAGTCGTCCCTGTGAGAGTAAGTCCAAAGGACTCATACTACACAAAGAAATCATCCACTTGCTCCATCCGTAGAACTTGTTTAAATTCAGCTATGTGATTGTAAGGTTCTCCCATTCCGTCATAATGATTTCTCATACACTTAGCCACTTGAATTGTTCTTAGTCTTCTTATGGGTTCTGGTGGTCTAGGTATTGCAGGAATTACTGGTCTAATAGGGGGTACCCCGTGATGTATTCCTGATTGTGGTCTTGGCCTCATTGGTGGTCGATTCAGGTTGCCTAGTCATGGGTGGGTTTGAAAGTGTGACGGTACTCCTGGCATTGTAAATTGCACATGAGTTTGGTTAGGAGTACTTCGTTGACTCGTTTGTCCTGACATTGTATTCTATGGCTCTTGATGCATCCCAAAGGGATTATGGGAGGTAGTTGCCTGCTCTCACAAAGGGAATACAGGCAACCCCATATACTTCAACTGAGCCCTATAAACTACATTTACTAGCCAATATCTTCTTTGGTTCTCATCTAGGTAGGTAACTCTAGACTCATCTTCAAGATACTTTAACCCATAGAAAGTCATTGGGCTATCTTCCTATCCGCGTGCAGGTGAATTGGTTTGTAGCAATAAGTCTGATCCATGGATCAAGTAGACCTCTAATAGGTAATCATCTTGAGGTATCAAATCCCCTCTCAAGACTCGAGTTACCACTGATTTGCCTCTTGGTGTAGTCATTATCTCTTTAGGATTAGGTCTTCCCGAGTTTCCTTGTCCTTCCAATCCTCCTCTCTCATTGATTTGATCTGGGTGTGTTTTGTTACCACATAGAGGTGACCTAACTTCTCGATGTACACTCCTCCTTCATACTTGACTCTAGTTCTGGGCACTCTTGCTGATTCAGGGGGTTCACCATCCTAGGTACTGACCTATTTAAGCCATCCAGGTAGATAGGGATCTCTTGGGGATTAGTCGATACATATTGCAGAGAGGTTCGGTATTCCCCCTCTATAGTTGACATGAAGTTCTCCCTAGGGATAGAACCTTGCATGTCTTCTGAAGCCATTGGTATCTCCTCCTCTGAGTCACTAGAGGTGTCAGTATAGATAGAGTGATGACTTGCCTGAGTTGCACTTCCCACCGATGAAATGACACTCCTCTGGCTACTTAGCACACGCCTTGATCTCAAGTTCATCCACCCTTCTGGGCCTATGTTGGCTTCCCACTTCCCCACAATTGGCTCCTCAATTACCTCTAATTTTTCCCTCAAATGACTTGATAGGTTCTGGATGATACCACTCTGGGCAATACCACTCAAACAATATGATACTGGTTTTAGCATGATACGATACCAAAAACTTCAGGCGATACGATATCACGAAAAAACACGATACGATACCAGCATTTGCACAATACGATATCTCTGCATGTGGCGATACGATACTATATTAGTGGATGATATGATACTAGAATAATAGACGATATGATACCAGATTCCTCACGATACGATATTAGAACTTTGCACAATACGATACTTGTCCACTACACAATACGATACCAACAAGTCACACGATACGATAGTGAAACTCTCACGATACGATACAAGATGGGTCGGACGATACGATACCAAATTTTCTGCGATATGATGCTAGTGCAAGTGATGATACGATACCGAATCCCTCACGATACGATACTAGAATAACGAACGATACGATACCAAAGAGGCCGGGTGATACAATACCGCTTTTTGGATGATACGATACTAATTTGGCGATATGATACCAATAGTGCGCACGATACGATACCGCTCGGTCGATGATAGGATATCATGATTGGGACGATACGATACGAAGTGGACCGCAATATGATACCACCGGCTGATCGCAATCGCGATACCAACTTGACGATATGATACCAGAATGGTATCACGATACCTCAAGTGGTATGTAGTGATACGATACCATGCGAGTATCGTGATACTAGGGAATTTTGGTATCGCGATACTAAAACTCAACCGACCATGATACTTCAGCCAAGATTGCTCTAAACTCAAAACAATTTTGTGCAAATGTGTTTAGTTCTCACCCCTCCTCTCTCTTGACCCTCTGTCTCACTCAAAGATTCTCTAAAAACTCTCTCTTCTACCCCGCAATACCAAAAATGTCTCTAATCACGTGCGGTAGTATTTCTAAATTTCTTTTGATATCAAAAGATTGTGTAGCTTACCTTCAAGGATACATCAACCCAATTTTATGCTTCCAAATCCTCTCTTTAGCTTGCTTTGCACGATATGTTGCCAGAGATATCAATCTCTATCTGCACACGATACTTTTTTTTTTAATATAAAGGAAGTTCGGCAATAGCCTACTCTCCCGGACTTGAATTAAATTAAGAAACAAAGGTACAATAGAAGGGGACTAGTGCCCACGGGACCCCCCAAATCCCACAAAGCAGGGGAAGCTTGGTTGATTCCTAGGTTGCATTAGGTTGCATTACAAAGAAGGTTGATCACCCTCTCGTCGCCTTCATGCGGGACCCACTTGGGTTTGAGCTTGTTGTCGATCAAAATGAGGACTTGATGGTGCCTGAAGGGGGGGGATTTCTTGCTGTTGACAATCCTTTTGCCAAGGAGGAAAAGAGATTTTTCAATCGACCACTCCCTGGGGGGGTCGCCGAAGTTGAGAGCACACCGCTCCCGCCAAATTTTCCACAGGACTTCCCCTCTGATTGCGTTCCAGAGAGCCGCAGAGCATCCAATCGCTTCTCCCAAGAGGACTTGTTTCCAACTAAGCTGTTTCTGAACTCTGATTTTCAGTCCAACCGTCTGCCAGATTCTGTAGGAGTTGGGGCAAGTAAGGAAGATGTGTGGGACATCTTCGATTGCACGGTGGCAGCGTTTGCACCACGGAGGGATCCCACAAATTTTGCTTGCCTTATGGTTAGTCCAAATTCCTCGATGAAGAATTTGCCATAAGAGGACAGACTTCTTAATCTCTATAAGTGGGTGCCAGATACCCATGAATTTCATGTCCCACCGAAGCCGCGTCCAAGACAGGCACCACTTCTTGTTGAGGCTGATCTGGAGGTCAGTCGTTTCTTTGATGTTTGGGATTTTGAGTAGGCTATTTCCATTGTGCCATATGAGACCACGCGCGTTCGGAGCTTCATGTCCCATGAGAAGGCGAGTTTTGTGACGATCCCAAGCGAGGCATCTGCTTTGCAAGGTGTTCCATTCTTCGTAGGAGATGTTTTTGCGAGGGTCGATATCCTCGTAGTTGATCCAACTGTTGGTGTCATGTTTCCAGAGGTGTTTCCATTTTTTGAATCCTTTGTTCCATAACTTCTTGGCGTTTTGAATGTTCCACGACTCCACACTCCGGATGCCATGTATCGGGAACCAGATAGAGTCGTTTTGTCTGATTCCGGCCGCCCACTTCCAGTCCTCACTAATTCTTGTGAAGCTTTTGACTTTATTCCAGCCCTTCCAAAGAGAGCATACGAGATTGGAGCCTTTCGGGAAGACAGGAATCGGGGAGAATAGCAGGGTCATGATGTCAAGGTTCTTCCAGTTCGGGGACCCCGTGAGGGCCAACTCATTTTTGTTTCTGAAGATCAGCTTGGCCCACGAGGCCTCCCTATTGCACCAGGCTTTAATCATCCATTTGGCTGCCAGTTTGTTAGCCATACACCCAATGTCCAGGATGCCAAGCCCCCCGCTCTCTCTAGGGCTGGTGCAGATGGCCCATTTGATTTTAGGCACCCCCCTTCTGTTATGATCACCCGTCCAAAGAAAGTTTCTGCAAATGCTATTCAGTTTGGACAGGCCTTGCTCATTCGGTATCCAGCAAGAAAGGAAATAGATGGTAGACGAGAGGAGGAACGTGTTGATAACCATCGCCCGTCCAGCGAGATTGATTTGCATGCCTCTCCAGTAATTGAGCTTGTTTTCAAGTTTGGCCAGCACCCAGTTCCATCGTTGCTCCATAGAGACGCCAAACCCCAAGGGGATTCCAAGCAACCGAAAGATTTGGCCCTGCGGAATGATTTGACAGCCATGATCAATGAGAAGGCCAGGTTGATGTCCCACAATGGCTCTAAAGGCGGTCTTATTGTGGTTGATTTTGGATCCAGAGGCCTCACAAAAGGTATCAAGACACCTCCAGAAAGTCTCCAGGCTGGTATTGTCATTGTGAACGAACGCGTTCATATCATCGGCAAAAAGTCTCATGATGATTTGACTGTGGTCGTGAGGTAGCTGGAGGCCTTTGATATTGCCAGCCTCCACATGATGAGCCACAAGTCTGCTCAGCCCCTCAGTGGCAATGGCAAAGAGAAGGGGGGCAAGAGGGCACCCTTGTCTAATAGATCTTTTAAGATGGATCGCCTTCGAAAGTTTGCCGTTAACGTTAATTTGGGTCGTTGCGTTGCCGAGAAGGGTCGCGATCATCTTGGTGAATTTCTGACTACATCCGAGGTCTTGGAGCGACTGCAGAATATAGTCCCATTCTAGCCTATCGTAGGCTTTGTCAAAGTCGATCTTGAGGAAGACCACATCTTGATTAGACTCATTTGCAAATTGAATACCTTCCCAAATATCCACAATGGTTTCCAGGATGGACCTGCCTTTGATGAAACCTTTTTGGTCCTCACTAAGCCAAGATCTCAGGTGGCACGCAAGTCTGTTGGCAATGACTTTGGCGACGATCTTGTATCCTGTTTGGAGCATCGTAATTGGCCGCCAGTTCTCGATTCTGTTTTTTTTCCCCCTTCTTGTGAATCAGCTTGATAATTCCATTATTTATACAAGAAGGAAGAGCACCAAATTTTAGCGCTTCTTGCCAAACCATCCGAAGAGGGGTGGCAACCACCAGCTTGAAAGATTTAAAAAACTTGTTAGTGAGTCCGTCGGGTCCCGGGCTTTTACCGAGAGGGAGGGCATCAATGACCTCAATGATTTCTGCTTCAGAGATCGGGGCATGAAGCAGGGAGTGGAGGTTGGGTGGAATTCTCCGGGGGGAAACCCTAGAAATGGCAGCCATGCAGTCCCTTCTATGGTGGGAGAGGGGGTTCGAGGTTCCCAGGAGTCTCGTGAAGTGCCCTTCGATGATGCCAAAATTATCTTCTTCCGAGTTGCATACACTGCCATGTGGGTCTAGCAGTAGGGGAATCGTCTCTCTGTTGTGTTTCCTTTTAAGGATACTGCACATCTCTTTGGTGGGTTTGTCGGCTTTTCCAGCCCACCACTCCTTGAAGAAGATTTGCAAGTTTTTCCTTTGTATTTCTTCCTCGTATCTCAACGCTGCTCTGATTTTTCGGAGACCTTTCTGGGCTTGGTGTTTTCCTTTGTTCACTTCCTCCTCGAGTCGCCAGAGTCTGTGGTAAAGCGCTTCCCTACGAGCCCGCCGCACCGTCTCGAGCATCTTCTTGGTTCTGATCATGATCTTGCGGGACTTGTCGACCGCACTTCTCCAGCACTTGGCTGGGGCCAAGCCAGAGGCGAACGCCACCTTCCACATATCGGCAATCTCTTGATGGACAGAGGGGAGAGAGAAGGTGGAAGCGTTGGCATGGAACCACGGGGCCTTGTGGGTCTTGTAGGAAGGTTGAAAAGTGATAACGATCGGGTAGTGATCAGAGATGGTGAGGTCAGTGCGTTGCGTGATGGAAGGGTGGCCCCACAGATGAGTAAAGCTCTGAGAGATGTAGCATCTATCAAGTCTAGCTTTCCTCAGATCCTCGCCCGCTTGGAGATTCGACCAGGAAAAGCCATTCGAGTCTTTGAATTCGACCAGATCCAAGTGGAGTTTGGTTATGTCCCACGTTTCTTTCTCCCGACAGTCGATGACCCTGCCCTTGCCCATCCATCTGTCCATAGGGTCCTCCACCATGTTGAAGTCTCCACATATAAGCACGTTGTGGGGAAGCGAGTCAAGAGAAGTCCAGGTGTTCAGCCTCTCCAAATCCCCGTTAGGGGCGTACAAAGAAACCATAGTAACACAGAGGGGAGCACCAAAAGAAACCGCAATCCAGCGGTGATTTACATCTTCAATGGAGTTCTCAAGCTTTTCAAGCCAGGGTTGTTTAACACCGATAGCCGTTCCACCGGACCCCCGCTGGTGCTTTGTTGGGATCCACACATGGGCCGAGGAAACCTGTCTGAGCTGTTTCAGAAGGTCTTCCCCATCAATTTTAATCTCTTGAATGCATATAATGTCTGGTTTTAAGCTAATGTCGCGGAGCCATTGACCAATGATGGCCGCTCTTGAGGGGTCGGTTAGCCCCCTAGCATTTAGCGAGATGACAATCATTTTTGTATTGATCCCTCTTTGCGGGAGGGAGCCTTGTCCTTTCTTCTCTTGGCTTCATCTTTCTTTTTCGCTGGGATCTGATCCCGACTTAGAAATCGGTTCTTGTGGGGGCTTTTCCAGGGTAACTCCAAAGGCTGTTTCCCTTTGCGGGAAGTCCCCCGCTGGGGAGAATTGGGCCCCGTGCTCGGCATCGTTTCCGGGATCGTCGATCCAATGATGGAACTTTCACTATCCATGTTGTCTTCATTATTAGTAGTGAAACCATCTTCTTTGCTTGTGGTGTAGCCCTCCTGGGGGGTTTCTTTGTTGTCAGGGATCTCTAGGGCTACGTCGTAGGTGTCTACCTCAGGTGGTTTCCCACCTGGGTAGTCGAGCTCGTTGATCTCCTTTCCAAGATTGCAATACAAATTGCTGTGTGAGGTAATTGGCAGATTGTTCCTCTCACCGTTGGCCCTCGGACTTCTTTTCCTTCTTCTTCTAACTTCAGTAAAGCCATCGGCATCAGCTTGTGGATTGAGGAGGCCCTTGCCTTCCCCTTTCTTGGTCAAGTGGGTCAAATCGTCAAAGTTGTCTTGAGCAGTTTTGGAGGCTTCTTGAAATTGCTTGTTTTTTTGCCTGAGAGGGCAGTCTTTAATCCTGTGACCTTGTTGGCCACAACGAAAGCACGCATTGGGGAGGTTTTTGTAAGTGATATCCTGCTCCCAAACATCTCCTTCGCCCATGTCCACTTTGATCGCTGATGGAAGCGGCGAACTGAGGTCGGCCTCGACGCCAATTTGTGGGTGCCATCTAGCATTGAACGAGTGTCTTGCACCCTCATAGATGAAACCACCAATGTCTTCTCGTGAAGCCAATGGCTTGCCGATGGGGGAGACTATGTCCCACACGAAGTTGTACAAGAAGTATGGGAGGTTAGGGAGCTCAACCCAAAGAGGGTACCGAAGTGATTTCGATTTGTCGGGGGTAAAGTCCGGGGACCATCTGAATAAGCACAGGGTCGTCCGACCGAGCTGCCAGGTGCCGACGCTTAGGGCTTGGAACGCCATCTCTTCATTTTCAAAGACTAGCAGCATGTGGTTTGCTGGTAAGAACTGGCATTTGCTGACAATTAGCCCTCGAGGGAACCACTCTTTTCGAAGCCATTGTCGCACGATTTCGAGCGGGGGCCTAGGGCCAAACACTTGGCCGACGAGGCAAACTTTTTTGAGCTCCTCCTGGGCAGACAGAACTGCGGGTCTACTGAGGGACACGATGGGGGACTCAACACTTTCGGATGCCCCGGGGGCGGCACATGACCCCCCCTCCAGCAGAGCGGCCAGAGTGCCGGTCTCCCCAGGGGGGGGGGCCCGATTACTTTTCACGAGAGAGGACGAAGCCACATCCATGGCCGAAGGAACTTGCACCACTTGTATTTTTCAATGCCCAGCGGCGAGACCCTCCAACATAGAGAGAAAGCCGACCACAGACAAGGAAGACTCCCCCCACCGATCACATCGCATCCAAAAACTCCGCTTTTCAGGGAAAAAGTAAAAGGCCAAAAACCCACAAAAGAGGGGGGCACACTTCTACTTTTTTGAAACTTTTCTAATTTCCTTTTCTTTTTCTTCTTTTTTCTTCTTCTCTTCTTTTTTTTGTTTTCTCTTTTTTTTTTTTTCTCTTTTTTTTTTTCTTCTTTTTTCTTTTTTCTTTTTTTTTTCTTCTTCTCTCTTTTTTCTAAAAATTCTTTCTTTTCACAAGCTTGGAACTCCCGGTGATCGCGAGGGTCGGAAGCCCGCAAGTCTCACGTTCAGCCGGAACAGTGGGCCTTGACTCCCGTCGAAGACCTGGAGAAGAGCGCCAGAAGCGGGAAGAACCACGCCACGTGTCCCGCGTCCTCACGGATCAGTCGATCGCACGTGCCCCACTCTTGGTGCGCCCGGCGATACACGAAGCAGTGGCGACACCTCCGGCGATACACCGACAGGGCGCGCAGGTATCGCCTGACGCCCGGCGATACACCGACAGGGCGCGCGGTCACCGAAAAGGTAACGCCCGGCAACACTTGCACAGATACCCGCGCGATCGGACCGGCGATCGGGCGATACTGCAGAGATCGACAATATCGGGCCCACCAGCAGCGATCGATCTGTCCGACGATACCGACACTACCGCCCGGGAAGATATCGCCGATCAAGCCTCCACCCAGGGAAGCGTCAGCGATACCTCCAGCGGAGGTATCGCGACACCCGTCCCCGGGGAAGCGATCGCGATCGAACCCTTACAGTGTCGCGACCTTGCTACGTTCCAAACACACAACAGTAAGAGGCCTTGTAAGCTACGCACAGACTTGCTTCACACTCTTGCCTCTCATCTTCTGCAGCCATCTCCAGCAGAGAAGTGCGGATGGGTTTCTGCGCTCTCTTTTCGGGGCATAATGGTTCCCTTTCTTCTAGATTTGATTCTTCTTAGCTTCCTTTGTCGGGTTCTTCACTCGGAGTCGGCTTCTCTAGGAGTTTCTACTGCAAAGTGATGGAAGTCTCCTCAATCGTCTTCGACGCCATCAGGCAAGGAAGCTCCATGGCGGTACTCAGACATGTCCAGAGATAAATACCATAGTGTTGTTGCTGTGACGAAGTGCCATCTTCACGAACAGCGCTAACGGAAGGTTTCCATTAGAGCTCAGGAGTTCTGATACAAGCACTTTCAATCGATGTTTTGAAAGTCCTGCACACGATACTTGTCTCACTCTAGTGCCAAATGAATTGATTGTTTTGGTTTTTATAGTTTTGTGATGCCTGAGACCTAGTCTAAACTAATTTGGCAATTTTTTTGGGATTTTTCTTGGTGTTTCCATTTCTTCCTACTCTAGTCCCCTCTCTAAACTAACCCTAACTCTTCCCTCTCTTCCTCACTCCTAACCCTAAACTTAAAAACTCATTACACACACCTCAAGATTGTGAAGGAACAAGTGCAGAAGTGCTTGAATACTTGCCACTGAAGAAATTCACCTCTACAAGTACAACTCCTTCACCCCAGAGCTATAACCATCACGAAGGCACCTTGGTTAAGTTTTTTCCCCGGCAACGGTGCCAAAAACATGTGTACCTAAGTCATGAAGCCTTAGGGAGTTGTGCCAATGAGACTAAATCTCAGTCGCCCCACAAGTGCGTATAGTGATGGATTGATACATGTTTAATTATCAATCCGAAGAACCACATGAACCAAGTGTATGAGGATGTGTGCGTACATGATGGAAAATGAAGTGGCTGAGCCACAATGCATGTGAAAGGACTTATCTACCTCTCCAACTCACCAACTCTCTGAAAATGCATGCTGCAATACCACTTACAGCCATAAGCACAAATTCGAACTTTTCTTCCAGCTCCAAACTCCGAATATGGCCAATAGTAGGTTCTCTTTGAAGCTCTCGACGAGACGCATCTATTTGGTGGTATCTTCACTCGAATCTAACAAATGCTCTTCAAGTTATGTGCAAAACACTGAATGGCAGGAAACACCAACACTAGCTCTACAACTCATGGTGGCTCACACACACACTATAGTAGTTTGAAAATGGTGGGAAGGGGTAACTTACAGCCCTACACACACATGCCAAGAATCATACACACAAAAAAGATCATAGAGAAGATGGAAATTTGTAGGGAAGAAGCGAATTCGAATTTTCAGCTCTCTTTATTCACAATGGCAAAAAGTTCTTTACAAAGAGTCACAAAATGACTTATATACATGTGCCCTAAAAATGGTCCTTTCACACAAGAGACCGGCACTTTATTGACTAATCTCTAGTTTACTACCATTTTACAAGAATTATGTTACAAGGATTTGTGGCTTATGCATCTATAGAACTCCTCTAGTGCATTTACATAGTTTTGAGGGAATCTTCTAGAATTTTGAAGAAGAGATTTTATGCCCATTAAATTGAAAATTTTTGGGGCTCCTCTTTTGTGCCTCTTTTCTCTACAACAATGCCCTTCAAGCTGAGGGTTCACCCGAGGGTGGCCCCATCATGCTCCAAGGGCAAGGGGTCACCCAATGGGTAGCCCCAAGTCCCTTCTAGACAAGAGATGCCCAGAGATGCCTATTAAACAAGATAGATAGGCACACGTTGCCTTCATCTCCTTTGTTGTATTCTCCTACCTTGTCCACTTGCACTTGTTTCATGCTCAAACTATGTATATGTAGTTCTGTCTCTAAATTCTTAGTTAGGGCAAAGTTTGGGTCCTCAAAATTGACCCTTTTTTCCATAAATATGATTTTCATCCAATACACATGTTCCTCTTTCAATGTGCAAAAGATCAAGTAAAATGCAATTCAATTAGTGCACGCAAAAATTATTAAGCAAATCTGCAAATTTCTTTGTTAATTTTCTAGAGTTGGCAATAACCAATCCGATCAGTCATCATATATATATATTCCTCTTTCTGAATTGCAAAAAGAAAATTCACCAAACAACTTTGTGAAGCTCTTTAAACCCTAGAACTAAAGCCAATACTCAAATTCACTTATGGTCGCTAATGGAAACACTCAAGCAACTCAATTGAAATAGAGGCGTTTAAAGAACTCGTGATAATTTTATATATGATCACACTATTCTTTGAGATGGAGATAAAGCTTGATTACTTAGGTGTATTGGCTGCAATCAAGAGCTCCTAATTGACTTGGTTGGACAAACGACTATAGGGATGGGAGACAAAAAAGGAAGAAGCATGGGGGGCCTACAACATATGGATGAAGTGAAGAAGTTAGATGTGGTGGTGGTATGCGTTGTGTGAATAAAGTGTAGAATGATGAGATATGATCTGATGGAGGGAGGGATGGCAAGAAAATAGGATGCGTGTATGATGAGAATGGCTTAATAGAGTGATCGCTGATGAGGTATGGCTATCATAGAGGGGTGTTAGAAGTGAAAAAATAACGATGAGATGTGAAAGGTGTGATGAGAAGAGGATAAGTGATGCAATATGATGGAGGAATGAAAATGGTGAAGTGAAAATGATGAGGTATGTGGTAGAGAACATGAACAAAATGACAATGAGGTGTGAGAGGTGAAAATCGTAATGAAGTTTAAATAGTGATGAAGTGTGTGACAAAAGATAAAGTGAATGTGTGATGAGAAGTGGTTGCAATGAGGTGTGGCGAAAAATGACATGATGAGGTATGGTAGAAGATGGATTTGATGAGCTATGACAAGGGGTGACAAGATTAGAAAGGGGATTTTTGTGATGAGAGGTGGAGAAGTGAGCAAGTGATAATGGATGTGCAAGTCACAAAAATCTTTAATTAATCAATGCACAAAGAGTAGATCTTTGTCTAGTTGTAGTCAAATGCAGTAAATAAATGAAATGGGTTGGCATCTTGTCTAGCCACAAAGTGCTCCCCTACACTAGATCACTTAAGAGTAGACCCAATCATGATCTACCATCACCAACCAAGTCCATGTCGAGATCTAATCATCATTTTTCATGATTGGCAATGAGATAGGACCTAATTATGATGAGGAACTAGTTATCAAATCACTTCACCTTGTACAAAGATGAGGGGGCACCTAATCACGATGATATGACACACAATTAGTGATTACATCACCAAAACTTAATGATCCAAGACATTCTCCCAAGCGCAATTGTACTCTCTCCAAAAATCTAAAATAATAGCCAATCACCAAAATGCTCAGATCTTACTCATTACTTATGGCTCTTACAAAGCTATTGGAGACCTCTACAATTTGCAATAAGAAAAATTACGAATGGAGAAACTTGATAGCCTTGTACAAATCCCAAAATCGTGTAGAGAAGCCTTCTCCATAAGAAACAATCACCTGATCACACTCTAAATAACTCATAGTAGCTAAAAAAGATCATTCTAATGTTAGATAAAACTTTGACAAGCATCATACACAGGACACAAGGACCTGTATTGTCTCATTGAGACAAAAGAGGACGTACAGGATATATTTTTAATCTCCCCAAAGAGAGCAAATCAATTAGGTGACTCATACTCACACTAGGAGTGTATTGGAAAGTAATCATGGATACATGAATGCTTAAGTGCTAAACAGGTAAACTTGACATTTTCATATCCATCGAGTGGAGATTTAACTACCTTTGGGTGCTTAGTGCCCACATTTTATCTAGAAGTAAAGGCCAAATCCCCTTCCAAAAGAGCTTTAAGGGGAATTTACAATCCATTGAATAAGATATCAAGGAGCATTTGTATACTTACCTGAAGGGACAAAACTTTGAATCATACTAGGAAAGCAATTAGTGTGTGAACCAAGCTAGCCTTGAAAGCTAATCCTTAAGCAAGCTTAGAGAGATAAATCTCAATAGATTTAACCCTAGGAATTTCTTAGTCGTCCTAAGTAGTTATTCAAGAGGAAACCACTTGAAACCATTACAACCACTAGGAAAACGTTGAGGAAGCACTTGAAGGGGAAGTATCATTGACATTGGAATAGAGTGAGAAAGAATTAGAAGTTTTACTTCAAGAAGACCACCAACAAAAGATAGCTTCATACACCAAGGGCATTTTTCTATCCCAAACAAACAATGTAAATTTCGCATGCAGTGTCTATTGAAGTGTGTAGATATTCATTTCAAAACATTTAAATGATTTTTTTTGTGCATCTTTTCGTACCAATTCATTGTGTGCAAAAGCACCGCATCCTATGAGCATATATAGGAATGAAACACCAACACGAAAACTATCACATATATGATTTTAAGATCTAGAAATATCATAGGAAGATGATCCCTTAGTGCATGAGTTTACAACATGGATCCTCACATAAAAAGTGTGGATGAAAGTAGGGTTTCTATGAAGGAAAGCATTGGCTAATCTAACCTAATTCATAAAGCTTTGTTCGATATTTCGAGTCTAAGAGTGATTCTAATGAGAAACGTTTACAATCAACATGTTGATGATCTCCATAACAAACTATTTTAGTGGTTGAATCCCTCGCCTCTTGAGGCGGGGGCGTGGGTTCAACCCCCCTGTGCTGCGGGACACCTGCGCCTTCGGGCGTGATGCTGCCTTCGGGCCGTTTACCTGAGCCTTCGGGCGTGATACTGCCTTCGGGCGTGATGCTGCCTTCGGGCGTGATGTTGTAAGTCCTTCCCGGTCTGAGTCTAACCCCTGTTCTTGTGGGATAAGGGGGGTCCCATGGGTACTATGCCCTTCCTTGTACAGTTGTAATTTCAAAGTTAAAGTCCGGGGGAGTAGGCCTCGGCCGAACCTCCATTTTAAAAAAAAAAAAAAAACTATTTTCCTATCCAAGCTACAAGGAGAGTATTATATTACTCTCATCTATGATAAGACCAATGGGCATGGATCATGGGGTTTCACTATTACAAAATTATAAAAATAACGACATGACACTAATGAATAAAGTCATTTTAGATAGTTGGGAAAGAGTAGCAATAACTACTAAATCCCTATGACCACACGCTAGCAATCTCTAATTTTTGTCATGGCAACAATTATAAAATGATTCCACGCTAGCAATCTCTAATTTTTGTCATGGTAACACTTATAAAATGACTCTAAGCAAACAATTTATGCATCAATTTAAACTAGTGCAAGATTGTGGTGTAGCAATGTTCTTTATCTAAAACACGTAGGATATGAATAGAATCAATCTCTATAACTTTGAACATCAAGATGTTCCTCCCCTTCAATATAGTTCATATGAACCATCAAAATCCAAATCTTGGATTGAATAGGATGTGAATTTTATTGGAGTTTGAGGTCTACGCAAGCACAGGAACAACACAAGGAAGAAGAAGAAGCTTGGAGCACAACATAAAGCTAAATGAATTACCAAGAGAATGTACAAAGATAAGTGACCCGTTAGGGTTATAGGCCTATATACAAGCTGGTGAAAAAAAAACTCCTAAAGAGGGAAAAAAGTGTGCCCCAAGGATCCTTAATGTGTTCACACACATCATTATCAAAATATATCAACAAATCCACCTTGGTAGTGATTCGATGAACAAGGAGTTGGAACACATATATAAGGAAGTTCCAAGCTAAGTAGAAAGAGATCAATCCACAAAAGGAAGTAAGCCCAAAGCTTTGCAGAAAGCTTCAGACTTCTCTTGAGGTAGAGCCTTTGTGAAAAGATCTACAATGTTATCTTGTGTGGGCACATATTAGATCTACAATGTTATCTCGGTGGCAGAGAACCTCTATCTAACATAATGATAATGCACCTCAATATGCTTTGTATGAGCATGGAACATAGGGTTCCTTGCAATTGCCAATGCACTTAGACTGTCAATGAGGATGGTGGTGCAAGAAGGCTGACCAACACCCAAATCAACCAAAAGGCATTTGAGCCACACACACTCAATAGTTGCTATGAAAGCTACCCTATACTCAGCCTCTCAACTAGAAGTGGTCATAGTAGGCTACTTCTTGCTCAACCAAGATATGCATGAACTACCAAGCATGAAACAGAAACTATTAGTGGACACATGAGTGTCATAACAACTAGCCCAATTAGAGTGAAAAAAAGCATATAAATTTGGTAGTGGTGATCCCCCTTGGGATAAAATAATCCAAGTAGTCAGGTACCACTCAAGTAGCGAAAGATGCACTTAACCTCTTGCAAATGCTTGACACCTCGGCAATGCATAAACCTGATCATCTAAGAGACAACAAACTGAACATCAGGCCTAGTTATCCATAAGTAAATCAAGCATCCAATAGCTTCTTGATAGAGAACAACATCAAATGCATCTCCAACATCGTGAAGACTAAATTGTAAACCTATTTCCATAGGGGTGGCAATAGATTTGCAATCTTCAAGGCCAAAATGGTACAATAATGTGTCAATGTATTTTGTTTGACATAGAGCCATTCCACCATCAACTTGCATAAATTGAATGCCGAAATAATGATGCAAATGCCCCAAATTTGACATCTCAAAAGAGGCATGCAAATCAGCATTAAATTTAGCAATATGATTCTCATTAGGACTAGTGAGCAACATGTCATGATAATACACAACAATGATCAAAAGTACATTTGCAAGCTTAAAATATAAGGTTCTCTCAGTTGGCTTGTTGTTCTTCAAGCACTAATGCATATGTGAGACAACCAAAGACACACATACGAGCAATAGATCTCTTGCAACCATACCAAGCCTCATATGGAGTGACAGATTGCACTACTTTGGTGGGGCACCTGTTAAGTACATATGTTGCATATATGACAACCTCAAGCCATAAGCAATGTGATAAAGCTTGACTTTTGACCATACATCTCACCATCTCCATGAAAGACCATAATGGGTAATTGGTACCATCCACCTTGTCCTCAGTAGCTAACATATGGAATACATAATTGCTTTCAACCATGGCCACAAAGTAAAATACCCTGATGTAGAAAAATGACTATATCTCAAAAAGTTGAACAAAACTACCTTGTCGAGCTCAGGTATACCTATAACAGACTTTGAGGCGCTTGCACTAGCAAACTAAAACTTGTATATATGTTTGGCACAAAAGGACAAAATGTCTTGTGCAAGTGTTGCGATAGTGTGTTCCAAGGTCGAAACGAGCTTATATCAAAATTTTGACATCACATAATGAAGCAGTTTTGAACTTCTAATTGGCTTTGAGTATGCTCACCAATTTTTGTGTGACTCTGAGACTGTGACCAGAGGGGTGTGGATGACCCCTAGATGAAGTGATGACCTGATCTGATACCAATTGTTGGAGTTCAATGTCTACGAAAGCACATGAACAACACAAGGAAGAAAAAGAATCTTGAAGCACAACACAACATTTAATGGATTATCAAGATAACATGCAAAGATAAGTGACCTATTAGGGTTATAGGCATATATACAAGTCGGGAATAAAAAAACTCCTAATGAGGAAAAAAAGTACCCCCGATTGACCGAGGTTTGTTCACATACATCACTACCAAAGTATATCAACAAACCTACGGGTTTGCAAGGAATCTAGAAAAGAGGAGATCTCATAAATCTTGCACCCCAAGATAAAACCATACATTCATAAATTCCTCAAAGATTTTTTGACGAAGAATTTGAGCCACATGGACATATGAAAATTTTATCAATTATGAACATTTTGTCTAATGAATCTACAATGGTAGAGCATTGTGATGAAGATGGCTATGACTTTAATAGATGATTCATGGTCGTTGTTCTTGAGGAAATTAAGGAAGAAGATCCGATTCAAGAAACAAATGAAGATTTAGATTATGCTTATATAAATTAGAGGAACTAACTAAAGAAGAAAGTACTACCTCAAGAGATGAGAAATCTGATGGATTTGAACCTCCAATGCATTTCAAGAAATATAAAGTTGAAAGTCGGAAAATTGTAGCTCAAATCCAAAGTGCAAAAAGGTGAAAGGAGAGGCATGGGATAATCAAGATTTGAAAAAGAAATTTTTCGTGACTATAGAAAAAAAATGAAGAACAATGCACTTGGATTGGAATTCACATGCTCAAAATCAAAGAGGCTCACTTGAAACATTTGTTTCAACAATATAGAGATGTATTTGCCTCTTCATATAAAGGCTTAAAGGGCATTGACAACAAACATTTTTTCATAGAGTTCCCATGTTGCTTGATTCAAAACCCTCCAAACAAAGTCCATCCACATACAATTATGAATATTGGGCTAATTCAAAGAGTAAATTGATGAGCTCTTAGAGGTTAGTTTCATTTATGATATTTAGCAGAATGAATTGGGAATCCCCCATAATTGTTGTGCCCAAGAAGAATGGAAAGTTGAGTGTTTGCATTAATTTGAAAAATGTCAATCCATGGTGTGACCATAAAGGATAGTTATCCACTTCCCATTGTGGATTGTCCTTTGGCAAAAGCGGCAGGTAAGGAAGTTTAAAATTTTATTGACTTATTTATCCAATTAGGTTGAGCTACTAGAACAACTACAAGAAGCCGACGTAGGCATTTATGTTGCAAAAAGGAGACAAAAACATATTATGATGTGCACATCAAATATAAAAGGTTTACAAGAAGAATATTTTGTTTTAATTTATATGCTAAAAAAATGCTAAATATCTTAAAAAAGAGGCCATGGATCATTTTTCTTAAATATGTTCTCCTTTAGAGGTGTTCTGCAATTTACAAAACTCAATGGAGAAATCTTGGCCAATTATATTAATGGATATCAAGTCAAAAGATATCTAGAACCATGTCAAGTCATAGCATAAGATGCACTCGAGCTCTTCTAATTTTTCAATCTGCAAAGAGTAGATCTCAACCTAGCTGGAGCAGGGAACATAAGCAAATGTGATGGATAGGCATCAAGTAGAGTGACAAAAGTATATCCCCTTGTTAAACTCCTAGAAGATACACAAGTTTGTTATTCTCCAAGCTCAAAGTCCTAGATGCTTGATGGAATTGGGTGTACACATATCCGATGCTTCCAAGCCCTTGCTACCCGATGCATTCAAGGATGCATGCTATAGACTTCTGTTGAAGGCTTTTCCTCTTCAATTATCCTCACCTCTCTATGATCTTGAGATTGGTCCTCATTTCCACTCCTTATGGGATTTCCCTCACAAATGTGTTCCTTGACTTCACAGAGGAATCAGAATCATGAGATGCAATTAGACATTCCATTTATTCAAAGCAAGGTGAATCGAAAACATTCTTTTTTTATGCAAAGCAAGGTAAATCAGAAGATGATATCACTTCAAGCATATGTCTGCTATTAACAAATACACATCCTAAAGTATACTTCATAGTCTTAGAATGTCTATTCAACCGATCTTGACCTAGTATGATATGCTCTTCCATATGGGTTTCCTCCATGATTAGAAATTCTTCAAAGAAAAATAATCCTTCAATGTTAACTGGGATCCTAATTTACACAACTTAAGTCACTTTTTATCCTTGTATGTTAGTTTTGTCGATATTTGATTAAACGATAGTTTCTTACATAACACAAGCTAATTCCATACATATCACACTCTTCCCTAAGCTTGGGTATATGTGAGCCATTTTCCATTCTATGAAGGTTGGTTCCAATAGGGAAAGTAGCCATGGTACATCCAATTATTTTTCCTCTATTACTCCCAATGTAAGTACTTGAATAGGTTTGGAGGGAATATGGTCAGAAAGCCCTTGCATCAATTTCTTATGTCAAAGGATCATTTGCCTATATTCTTCATGAGATTCTTCTCTAATTCTTAAGTCCTCAGCCTTTCCATCTTTAGCAATTTGGATCCTTGCCATCATATCATGTGTCAAGGTTTCAAGATACCTCTTAATGCAACATCTATTGATATGATTGGGGAAAATATATAATTCAAGCTAATTGGACTGCACCTCGTATTGAGATTTTGTTGATCACAAATGGTCCATGGCCTCTTTTCTAAAGCATTTTGGTGTGCTATTTCTATCTTTAATAGGTGCATCATAGTAAGCTTTCTATCATCCCTTTGCAATGTAAATACATGTTGTGGCTCTCAATTGGGTTTCTTGCAATTGTTATAGTAACTCCACATGGTTGGGTAAATCAATACCTTTCCATTCATATGTTTATGCAACTCTTAGTGTAGGAATGTGAAGGTACTTTATGAAGCCAGAGAAAAGATATTTGTTTGTGACTAGTTTTGCTTAATTTCTTGTGTTTGGGCAAACTTCTCTCACCCTTGGCTCATACATATCCACAAATACACTCCCTTTTCGGATCATCAGCAGGATCATCAACTGTTGTCTCATCATTCACACACCCATGTGCACTCTTTAAGCCTTATCGAGCCTTTCCAGTTCTCTAACTTGTCCACTCTCACTGTTCCACACCTCATTCATGGCCATTATTTGAGATTCGCATGCTCCAACACTCAAGCCCCATCACCTACTCACATGTATACTCTACCACTCCACACCTCCTACTCCATCCCTTTATCACTCTTCGATTACATACGTTTCTTCTCTCACTCTCATGTACATAGACTCTAGTTTTACCACATTCTCACTCTCATGTACATAGACTCTAGTTCTTGTATCCATAGATTTAGTGCATTGGGCATGGCTGATGAGAATTCACAGGGGCGTTCTCCTCTTCCCCTTGGCGCACACCTGTCATCATATGCTGCAGGAATTTCCTTCGAACCATATGCTCAGACTTTCCTCCTTTTTCCGCTGCTATGCTTCCTTCCTCCCATCGAACCCCCTTTGTTTCTTTCCAGCCTCTTCTAATGGTTTTCTTCCGATACCCTCTGCCTCCTCTAATGACTAAGCGATGACCAATGGCTACTGAACTTGGGTCCCGAGCATAGGTCCCCAGCCTTTTGTGGCTCCCGTCCCTTCTCTCTCTTCTCTCTTTGTTTTTGAAGAACCAAGCAGGAGAGAAATCGCTGCCACCCTCCCCTCTTCAGCCTCCTGTATGATTCACTTCTCTCTTCGATACCTCTGATCACAGTTGATGCCACCACCTTCTTGTCGGCCCCTTCAGTTCTTCACTCTCTCCCTCCGTGGACAAGAAGCAAGAGCGAACCCCCGCAGCTGCGCAGATTTTCCTTGTCTGCACATATCGAACCGTAACTCCTTGTGGTCCCCCTCTAGCTACCTGCACAGAACAAAAAACAAAAAGATTATCCCCTTCACACCTGTGTTTCTCTCTCTTCTTCCCCTTTTTTTTTTTGAGAGTACAATGAATTAGAAAGACCTCTTAAGGTAGAGGCACCTATCTTGGGGAACTTTATGGACACCCATCTTTGGGAACTCATGGATATGTCCAACTAAGATTCGAATTCAGGACTTCCTCCTTGAGACTCAAAGCATCAACCGCTAGGCTATGCGGACTTGGACTCTCTTCTTCCCCTTTGAATAATGAAGTAAGGAATTGCTCCCTCTGATGAACCTCTAATGAAAAATCCCTTATTTTGAGCTTCATCCATTGCCTCATTGTGCTCTTCCCGTCATGGGAACAACCCGCATCTCCCCTATTCTCGGTTCTTTTTTCATTACTCAGATGGTATGCGTAGAGCAAAAGGTGCAAGGACCTTCCCCCAAAGCGTCTCTCTCAATACGTCCAGCACGTGGATCCCCTGTGAACCTCCAAAAGAATGTGCGCTAATGGGCGTGCACCCCCTTCACGTGCTAAAAGTGAATCAGCCTCCCATTTCATGAGTAGATACGTTAATCAATCCCACTATATAGACAACCATGCATCTACAAAAAATCGGTTCTACTTATGAGACTATTCATATTGTCAGCACGAGATTCACCAAAACACTAGAAATTATCACACTCTTCCAAACAGGCCCAAAGCGAAATCATTCTATGAGTGTAGCTCCGAATCATCACGTCCAAGCATCTCTAGCTAAGCCCATTATGCATAGTATGCCTCTTTAAAAGCTATCTCATCAAGCCTTGTATTGCCCCTTTTTTTATAAAGGCTGGAAACGTAACCTGCATGTGCTCAAAACAAGTGATTGCATCATAAACATGCTCATATTTCCCACAACTTGGAATCAAAACACTCCCGACATTCACATCTTTAAGAGAAGGTAGCACAACTCCTTCAAGATCTGTTTTAGCAACCCATTCTAGTGCTTCCTTTCCATACTTTACACCTTTTTTCTTCTTCAAGTACTTGCATTCAAACACCCATTCCGCACAACAAAAACATGTTAGTGCAAAAGAATCGGCAATACTTTTAGTTACCTAAATGAGAAATTATATGGTCATTATTGCATTCTCTCCATAAATCAAATTGAATGGTGTTGTTCCTAGCACTATTTTGTAAGCAAATCTATAGGCCCGAATAGCATGATGCAATTGTTTGTCCTGATCAGAGTGGTTGTTGTTCACTAGTTTTTTTAGTATTGTACATAAGCTCTTGTTAGTAATCTCACCTTGACCATTAGCTTGAGGACAATAGGGAACCATCTCTTGTGCACTATTAGAAACTCTTCTAGTAGGCATTGAGTAACTTCATTTATGAAATGATTTCCCCTATCCCTAATTATTTCAATAGGTAAGCCATATCTAGTGAAGATCTCTTCAAAAAAAAAATCTAGCAGTGATCTGAGCATCATAATTTCTTATAGATCTTACTTATATCCACTTTCTTAAATAGTTTACTTTCATTATAATATAATCTGCATGAGAGCCTTTTGTTAGTGGGCTAATAGATCCAAGAAAATTAGTTCCCCATTTAGCGAATGCTCTATCTCACATCATACTTTCTAGTGGCATTTGATCTTTTTGAAGATGATATTTGGTTCTTTTACATATGTCACACATTTCCATGTAGCTTCTTGCATATGTGCAATGTAGGCCATTATAAGCTAGCATAAAGGATACACTTGGACATTCATTGAGGGGAAAATGTCCTCTTGAAACTCCGGGCTGAGCCATTTCTAGAATAGAAAAATGTTCAATTACATGTACGCACAATCGTAGAAAATTATTTTTACCTCTTGTAGAGAGTTGGTTTCCTATGAGAGAATATTCTTTACATTCTTCCTCAAGTGTTTTTCTTCTAGCAAGAGTAATATCTTTTGGAAGTATTCCTTCTCAAAGATAATCTACAATAGGTTTACTCCATTCTAGTGCTACCATCACCTAATGTAGAGCTAAATGTCATGTATATGTAGGATAATGGAGAGATGTGGCCTTCCACAGATGGTTATACATGGGTAGTAGAATGTGGGTGACCATTGGCCACATAATCCAAATACACGGCTTAGGTCAATTCAATTGAAATAATAAATATGAATGACTTCTAACTTTGACAAGGAATAATCCATGGAATATTTCCTTTGTTGTCACACCGGAGGCAGTGCCCCTAGTCCCCCACAAGATGGGCCATTGGTCCCCTTGGACCCCCCAATCAAGACTACTCCCTACTATCTTGGACCCCACAATTGGGGACCTTGTTTACACCCTTTCCTTAGAATACCTTAGATGATCCAATTTGACCTTCATCAAACATGTAAGTTTTGATTCCCATCAATTGGTCAATGCACCCTTGGCTTCTCCTCATAATGACAACCTTACAAAATGTGCATTAGTACATTAAATCATGAGGAGTAGACATTGATCATATACTAACATAAATAACTTCCATGGTTCCTTTTAACAAAAAATTATAGGTTCCATCCAAGGTGAAAAACTTAGCCAGATAAAGCCTTTATCTAATTATTCATTTATTTGCTACTTAACATATTTTTTTTAGAAAAAAATATATATTGTGTTTTTGTTGAGAAAAGAATATATATATATAGTGTTTTTTTATATAATAATCACCATGAGTTAATTCTATAGCATGATCACCTAATCCGCAAGAAAATGGAAACATAGAAATTCCTTTAAGAAAATCAGAGTTAAAAGTTAGATAGTAGAATTTGAGAATAAACTTGAACATTTTAATCACTCATAAGAATCTGCTTTTGTATATCCAAGTATCCTCAAACTTTATGAAAGTTGATGAGGTTTTTAAATTGAATTCTGCTTCTTGATAATGATAGATATAGTTAGATCATAAGATGCTAGACATTTTCGTGCTCCTTTAAATTTCTTCCTTTCACTTTTTTTGTAGAATTACCATTTCCAAAGAGATTTTGGGTTGAGTGCACTTTTAACTTTTTTGTAGAATTACCATTTCCAAAGAGATTTTGGGTTGAGTGCACTTTTTTAAAAATCAAGCTTGATTCCTTTAGGCTTATTCAAAACTTTTAGGGTTTGGGTGAATTTGATTAAATAACCTATGAGATGAAACTCTAGCTTGTGCTATAGTCAATCATTATAATTCTAAGCTTGTAGAGAAAGCTTTTTTTTATGTATAATTTTTTAATGATAATAATATGTATCATTTTTACATTTTCACCTCACAATAATTGGAATGTACATGAGTTCCGCATTATAAAAATGTTTTTGAATATGGATCTACATGAGAATGTTTATATATCTTAGCACCATGATTGTTAGCTCATGAGCTAGTTGATTTTTATGCACTAATATACTTTTGTTGTGTAGAATACATGCTTGATTGCAAGTACCTTGAAGAGAAAGTGGGTGTTATGACAAAGAGAAGCACTAGAATGTAGTGCTAAAAGGTAGCTTGAAGGACTTCTGGCCAATGTGTTACCTTCGGTTGCGGTTTAAAACGCTTGTTGCAGTGTGGGAGGAGTGTCTCTTGATGAAGATGCATTTGAAGAACTTAAGAGGAGCCATAGGGGGAGCTCGTCAACGATGCAGCCTGCAAGTACTTGTCAGCTCTTAGGGACCATCCCCTTCACACTAAAGCAATTATTGCTTGCTGTATAGCAGATTGTAGCCAAATGATCACTCAAAAAAGAAAAAAAAGGATGGATCTAAGAGATTAGATTACAAAAGGATTGCTCTTGTCTTCCTTTATGGATTTTCATACACTCGACCCTAGGGACATTTTTTCATAAATTTATGGATCGGATTTTCAAGAGAAAACAAGATGGTGCTACTATTGCGAAAAACGGTGGTGTTGGTTCAAGTATTTTTATGACCTTGGATTAACCTCATATATATGCTATACTTTGGATTGATCTTGGAAGGTAATGGCCTATTGTAATACCATACAATGGAGTCCTTTCATGTAGCTGGAATGGAGGGCCAAAGGCTATCCGTTTTATTTGTCAGAAAAATGGGCCGTTTCCATTTTGTGTGCAGAAGGGAGGAGGTTTCTTTTGTTTTTGCTACAAGGATTGTGTGGTCGATTCTCTTCAGGGGGATTGGGGCCTTTATCTCTGGTGGCAGAAAAAAGGGCTCTCTCTCGCTTAGAAGCAGGCAACGGTTGTTTTATCTTGCCATGAAGAAGGGGGGGGGGGGGGGGGGGGGGGGGGGGGGGGGGGGGGGGGGGGGGGGGGGGGGGGGGGGGGGGGGGGGGGGGGGGGGGGGGGGGGGGGGGGGGGGGGGGGGGGGGGGGGGGGGGGGGGGGGGGGGGGGG
>MU263248.1:0-46522 GCA_020310875.1 Ceratopteris richardii
GATAACATTTGAAATGTCTATATGTAAGAACAACCACTTAAGTACTTTATGATTATCAAATGAAACTTGAGCACACCCAACCTATCATAACTCCCTTTCTGATTGTACTTTGAGAGATGGAGGATCCGATTTCCCAAGGCTATAGTCCAAAGCTTTGTTCATTAGTGTAAGAATTTACTCTCTCCAGTTTATTAAAAATTTCAAAAGGTGAGAACATTCATGTTCTTTTATACAAGGGAATATATCATCTTACCTTTGCCCAAATATAAGATCTATCCATATATTTTTAAACACATTGTAATTGAAATGTAAAGTCTGTTTTCCTATCTCATAAGGCATGTTACATGAATATGTTTATATATATCAAATATAAAAGTGATTTTCTTATTCAAGTAGATCAAAAACTTTCGTAAATGATGTGCTCTGGACAATCCAAAGATTTTTACTTCATTAAATTTAAGAAATTTACACCAAGCTTTTGAAATTTCTCTATAACCTTTTCTCTCCCTCCAACACCATCACAAACCTCCTCAATTTGAGGTGGTTTAACAAAAAACTCAATTCTTTCTTCAGTTTTTGAAAATAAATTATTTTAAGCATGTATTTTCATTCAGTTTCAGTAGTTTAGGAAACATCATATGCTGACTCATAATTGTAATGTACACCCTCAAAACTACTAAATATGTTTAAACATAGCATATTTGTTACATGATCTCCTATCATTTCATTCTCTTTTGCTTCTCGTCAAATTTTTCAGTCAAATCTAAAAAAACGATTTATTCATTTTGAATGTATTCTCAATCCTATATAATTTTCTTTAACTTTTTTAAATGCTTCTAACTCAAAACACAAATGGAACCGCTGTTTTTTAGATCATTCTAAAATAAATCACATTGGTGTAGTATTTTTTGTACATAGTTTATGTATTGCATATAGTTCTTCGAGAACTCCTAAATTCTTGAACAATATCCATGTAAATCATCATCACCATCTTCTAAAGATCTAATCCGATCATGAAGATTGTGAAAAGATGGTTACCTTCTAGTTTGTGGATTAATTCACTACAGAGTTCCATCTATTCATATGTCAATATGCTTTTTTCCTTCTTTATGTAATGCATCAACTTCACAAGGTTCTAGAGTTCTTTAAAATAACTTTCTCATTGTTCCATACTCATGAGTGACTGCAATATTTTTATGGAACTTAGCACACGGAGTACAGCTCGATGAGAGTTCATTGCAAGTGGATTGAGGTTCTACATGGAAAACGCATCTAAAATTATGAGAAAGAGAGAACCAGTCTACTGTGGAGACTAGAGTAAAAAAGTGTAGAAGGTCCTAGATACATAATGTATAGGTCAAAGAGCAAAACGAAAAGGTTCAAATTTGTTGAAGGCCTAGAGGGAACAAACTTTGAGGCATGTCACCTTTCATGATATTCAGATGAAGTTTGTCTCTCTTTTAAAACTAATATATTTGCATAAGATACGTTTTAAATGAGCCTACATGGATTTTTTTAAGATGAGTTGATAACGTTAATACAATTATGCACAACTAATTGAAATCCTTACACGACCTTTTTTTTCCATGTTTTATCCGAATGGTGCAATATGAGTCATTGAATAGAGACGGATTTGTCCCACACCTTTTTCTTTGCTCTAAAAGCATACAAATTTCATCTACTATTGAATAGATGCTCTGATCACCCTAGAGCATTTGTTCACAGCAAGCTACTCTTGATCAAACTCCGAGGCTCTTAGGATCGGTGTTGAACTGTATTAGAACGGAGGCCCATTGGAAAAGATAAAACGATACAAGTGTCGCAAACCTCTGCGATACACCCAGGCCATCCTCAAAGAAAGATCAGTCACTCTTTTAGATAGGAGAATCAACAATCAAACAATCAATTAGAAGACCGATTAGCTTTCTCGTCGTTCTAAGGTTTTGATATTTTGTGGAGCCAAGCTAAAAATAAAATAGATCCTCTGTGAAGAAGACATCGGGTTTATCAACAGCTTTGAAATTCTCACAATCAGCTATTTACTTCTGAGTTTGAATGTGTTTCATGTTGGTCCGTGACATCGCCAAGGAAAAGGCTGTATTATTGGTTCCAAGTTTTGAATTGGGGCTCGTTGTGTTCTTCGCAGATAGATGTACACTCGGGATAGACATCGTTTCTGTTTCGGCAAACCCTTTCTAGAATGAGAACTCCAAACTCTCAATACGTACGTGTCATTGAAAATGGATGGCAGAAATTCACCTCAACCATTAGCTTTGGAAATTAGCTTTAATGGTCGGTTACCGCATACAGTACTAGACGACAACAACATATAGTACTGATAGGTCCCTGTTTATTTGCTGCCCGCATACTCTTAGATAAAACTCCATCACTATGAGAAGATACCTCTAATGGCGGGCAAGCACGTATAATACCTGATAGCAAATTTGTTCCATTCCAGACTCATCTTCTCATACATGTCCACAGCCATATCAGTACGGATCTCCTGCTGCGGTCTCAAGTTCCTAGAACTCTACATGCCATGTGCTCATTCTGTAAACATCGCAGCTTTAATCACCTGATGGTTTTGACCGTCTTCTTCCAATTCTCTACTGTGACTCTGTACATAGCTACAGCTCATTCTAGCTCTAGTTCAATACTCTTCTAGCTGGCGTACTAGATTCTTACAGTAATATGTGAGCACTAGATTCTGATAATAGTGCGCGATTTTTTCCCACGTCGTATAGCCTAGTGGCTGACGTGTTGAGCTGTGCAAGACGGCTGATCCCTTGAGCTGTGGGAGGAAGTTTTCAGTTCAAATTGTGGCTGGACATGTTGATGAGATCCCGAAGATGGGTGCCTCTATCTTAGAACCTTGGGTGTGTGCGTCTTTCCAATTCATTCTACTCTAAAAATAAAGGAGTGTGTTTCAGAGAGAGAGGGAAATGCACTCACTTGAAAGTTGAAAGTTGAGTGGCTCCCCCAGGTGAAGGGTGATCCGTTTGCCCTGTGGATGAGATGTAAATAAGTAGTATGGAAGATGAGAGGGGCAACCGGGCGCTATCAGTCCAGCTATCCTAGCTTTGAACTCTGTCGAATGGCTACATTTACGGCGTCCATCCGCACCTATACTACGTCCCTTTCAGAGACCTCATTCCGTTTTATAATGACGATGATCACCACTGAAATAATATGTTATTGATCTCCTTGGGGAATGAAAGACTGAGAGCGAGCGCGTTCCATTGGATTATGACGATGAGCACACGTAAATAATACGCTATTCATACACAGAGAGAGAGAGAGAAAGAGAGAGATGGCAATCACCACGTTCTAAGTTATCCTGGACATGAGCATATATAATGCATTTCTCTTTTGCCGCCTTTCCACACTACCTATACAGAATAGAATATTATATTAAGAAAGAAACAAGAAAGTCTCGGATCATCGGATGTCTGCTTTTGTGGATGTCTACTTGTCCACCGATTGAAGCTGCAGAAGTGCGCCGAGTCAATCTAATTCGCCCAATATAACCTGCATATCATCCTTAGTGTGTCGTTATGACAGGTCGTAGTTTCCAGCACAATATATGTTTCATACCCATAAGTACTTGTTTTACTTTTATTGCTTATGTAAATCAGCTAACATAAGTTTGCTTTCTGGTTTCCATATGCTGTTAATATAAAACATTTGGAAGAAAAGTAAAACCAGAGACTCTTCAAGTTATGGCCATATCAAGATGACTCAAATTTGTGATGCCATGTCCTCGCACAGGATGTACTACCAACACCACGACACCATGCATGGTACTCCACGTGTCGCATGCCATTCCTTATGATGATTTCGTGAAAATTGCTCCTCTTTTGTCTACTTCATTTGTTTGCATCATTCGGGTTATTAATAATTTTCAAGCTCCCTCATTCCGTGCATGTTCTCCTTCTATGTTATTTGTCTTCTTCGCCATGGAAGCTCTCTCCCCCTTCGAGCCATTGATGGCAACCATGAAGGAGGAGATGACCTCCTACCTTACCTGCACATCATTGCATAACTTTTCTATGCTGTAGATGGAAGCTATCTGAACTCATTCTTAAGCTTTAGCCATACTCATGCCATTATTGAATGTCCGAGTTTTGAAAGCATCTGGCACATTCCTATCCAAGACAAACTCCAACCTCTTACTATTGTGATAGATGTTAGAGAAACCCCAATCTCTTACTATTGTGATAGTTGTTCGCTGCTGGTACCTCCTTCATAATGGAGTGAATTTGTTTGTGCTCCATTCACCTCAAAGAAGGGCTATACGCTTCACTAAATGGAGCTCGATTGAATACTTGATTTCACAACGCCTTCTAATGAATGCTCCATTGTGCATTTCCTCATCGTGGATCTTAACTTAGAGCATAAACTTGATGCTATTTCATGATGGTTTTATTCCTACTTTTTTCGAGCTGACACCACACGAATGAACTAGGTAGCCTTGTTATTTCAAAAGCTCCACAAGGATTCTCAAACAATCACTGAGCAATCGCAGAAGCACAGCTTACTAGTTCACCTCTCCCCTAGCTTTTTTCTTTTTTGTTCCTAGGTGACACCCGTGTTCCCCTTCCTCTTCCTTTGGTTCCTCCTTTTACTCCGATGGTTGCTCATATTCTCCTTGTTGTGATGGTCCCACCGCTCTCTAACAATGATGATGAAAGTGTGGGTGTTCCATTCTACTGCTCTCGAAAATATGAAAGAGAAACCATTCTTGTGGATTCATCCTCTCAAGCATCTTCCACTCTTTCTCCTCCTCAAGGCGATGATGTTGACCCTGGCTAGAAGCTACGACTCTTGCCCATATCCCTGTTCCACCTTTGGATTCTACACGCCTCCTATGCCCACTATTCTAGGTCATCAACCTTCTTTCTCCTCTAGTGCCAAGATGTAAGTTTCAAGTCCTACCCACCAACCTTCATGTCCAAGAGTTATGACTCCCTTTCCTTCTTCGCCTCATTTGCACTCTATTTTTGTGGCCCCAAAACCTTTCTCTCCTCCATATCCTCCACCCAATATGCTACCACCTATTGTTACTTCACTACCACCACTCTCTGTGCTTGATACACTCTCTTCATGGGCTCCATCACCCTCTTACTTAGCATACCAAGTGGCTCCTTCGATTCCACTACAACTTCCTCGTTAATGTGGATGGAGTACACCCTCACTGACCTCATCTTCTACACATCCTCACTACAACATATGAGGGGCATACCGATGCTGCATATACCAACGGTCACAGTCGGCATCGGTACGGGCCTCGAAAAATGTCACTTAGAGATACCGACGGTCAAGTGACCATCCGTATGACCTTTTGAAATGGATCATCGGTGTGGCCCGCAACCACTAGTATAGGCGTCGGTATGAGCGTCGGTATAGCCGTTGGTATGAGCGTCAGTAAATGCATCGGTAATTTACTAGGAACTATCGGCGCATATACCAACGCCCATACCGGCGCCCATATCGGCGGAGATTTTTGAACATACCGCGAACCCGAGAGCAAAACTTCACATTTTTGCGCGTGTTTGAATAGTGTTGGTCTTCTATCAAACTTGCACGCGCGAACCAAACGTGCATTGTCTTGTGCACACACACACACAGCTCTCTCTCTCTACACACACACACTCTCTCTCGGCTTAGATCTCACATCTTGGTAAGTGCTGCGCGTACTATTAGCATTTGTTTTTCTCTATGCTTTAGGTTTTATAAGTTCTCTTTTCTTGGATTTTGCAAAAGTTCTTTGGCATCGATTGCTCGGAATTGGAGGATAGAAGACATATATTACGCTTTGACAACAACGATCCAAAAGAGGGGCATACTTGTAAGTGATTTTTTTTTTATTGATAGAGAGAGAAGGAGAGAGAGAAAGAGAGAGAGAGAGAGAGAGAGAGAGAGAGAGAGAGAGAGATGTACACACATGCATACATACACACATGCATACATACACACATGCATGCTTACATACACACACCTATACACACATGCATGCTTACATACACACACATATACACACATGCATGCATACACACACATATAAATTTACACACATGCATACACACATACATACACACACATATATACACATATGCATACATACACATACACACACACATATACACACATACATACACATATATACACACATATACATACATGCATGCATACATACACACACATATACACATGCATGCATACACACATATACACATGCATACATACATACACATGCATACACACATACATACACACACATATATACACATATGCATACATACACATACACACACACATATACACACATACATATATATACACATATACATTCACACACACATATACACACATGCATGTATACATACACACATATACACACATGCATGTATACATACACACACATACACATACACACACATGCACACACATGCATGCCTACATACACACACATACACATACACACACATGTATACACATGCATACATACACACGCACACATGTACACATGCATACATACACACACACATATATACACACATGCATACATACACACATATAATCCTATTTTTATTTTGAAGTTTTTTTTTACATCAAATATATAAAAATAGGATTAGGGTTTTTACGCTATTTGCACATACATACACATACACATATAATATATATATACATGTATATACACATGTATACAAAAATATACATATTTTAGGTCTAGATATTTAAGATTAGGGTTTTAGGGTTTAGGCATACATATCACTCAATAATATCTATATTAAGAAAAAATATAGAGAAAAATAAGAAAAAAAATCTGAATACATAAATAAATATATATAAAATATCATTACAGTTTTAGGATTAGGGGTTTAGATTTTGATAGGTGTTTAAGTATTTAGGTTTTAGTATTTCTGATTTAAGTCTAAGTCTTTCTGATTATGGTTTTAGGGTTTTAATACGTAGATAACATATATACACAAACACACATATACATATAATACATACATACATGTAGATACACATGCATACAAAAATATACATAGTTTAGATTTAAATCTTTAAGATTAGGGTTTTAGGGTTTTAACACCTACATAACATATATGCACACATACACATACACATATAATACATATATACATGTATATACACATGTATACAGAAATATACATATTTTAGGTCTAGATCTTTAAGATTAGGGTTTTAGGGTTTAGAGATACATACAACTCAATTATATTTATATTAAGGAAAAATATAGAGAAAAATAGGAAAAAAAAATCTGAATATATAAATAAATATATATATAAAATATGATTAGGGTTTTAGGATTAGGGGTTTAGATTTTTATTGGTGGTTATGTATTGAGGTTTTAGTATTTCAGATTTAAGTCTAAATCTTTAAAATTAGGGTTTTAGGGTTTTAACGCCTACATAACATATATACACACATACACATACACATATAATACATATATACATGTAGATACACATGCATACAAAAATATACATATTCTAGATCTAGCATTTTAAGATCAGGGTTTTAATTAAATATATATAATTAAATATATAAAATTAAATATATAAAAATAGGATTACATAAGAAAGAAATCTAAATATATAAATAAATATATATATACAATAAGATATATATATACATGTATATACACATGAATACTGAAATCTACATATTTTAGGTCTAGATATTTATGATTAGGGTTTTAGGGTTTAGGCATACATATCACTCAATTATAGTTATATTAAGAAAAAATATAGAGAAAAATAAGAAAAAAATCTAAATACATAAATAAATATATATATATATATATATATATATATATATATATATATATATATATATATATATATATATATATATATATATATATATATATATATATATATATATATATATATATATATATATATATATATATATATATATATATATATATATATATATATAATATGATTAGGGTTTTAGGATAAGGGGTTTAGATTTTGATAGGTGTTTAAGTATTTAGGTTTTAGTATTTCAGATTTAAGTCTAAGTCTTTCTGATTAGGGTTTTAGGGTTCTAATACGTAGATAACATATATACACAAACACACATATACATATAACACATACATACATGTAGATACACATGCATACAAAAATATACATATTTTAGATTTAAATCTTTAGGATAAGGGTTTTAGGGTTTTAACACCTACATAACATATATGCACACATACACATACTCATATAATACATATATACATGTATATACACATGTATATAGAAATACACATATTTTAGGTCTAGATCTTTAAGATTAGGGTTTTAGGGTTTAGACATACATATAACTCAATTATATTTATATTAAAGAAAAATATAGAGAAAAATAAGAAAAAAAAATCTGAATATATAAATAAATATATATATATAATATGATTAGGGTTTTAGGATTAGGGGTTTAGATTTTTATTGGTGGTTAAGTATTTAGGTTTTAGTATTTCAGATTTAAGTCTAAATCTTTAAAATTAGGGTTTTAGGGTCTTAACACCTACATAACATATATACACACATACACATACACATATAATACATATATACATGTAGATACACATGCATACAAAAATATACATATTTTAGATCTAGAATTTTAAGATTAGGGTTCTAATTAAATATATATAATTAAATATATAAAAATAGGATTATGTAAGAAAAAAATCTGAATATATAAATATATATATATATATATATATATATATAATAAGATAATGATATACATAAATAAATATAAAAAGAACTAGTGTTTAAATAATTTAATTAAATATATAAAAATACGATTACATAATGAAAAAATCTGAGTATATAAATAAATATATATATAAAATAGGATAATTATATAGATAAATAAATATAAAAAGAACTAGTGTTTTAAAAAATTTAATTAAATATTTATAATTAAATATATAAAAATAGGATTAAGTAAGGAAAAAATCTGAATATATAAATTATATATATATATATATATATATATATATAAGGTAGGATAATTATATAGATAATAAAATATGATAAGAACTAGTATTTTAAATAAATAGATGAAATATATATGATTGAATATATAAAAATAGGTTTACATTTACTCATTTTAAATAGAGTGGATATATATACAATACACAAACGCACATACTTATACACCTATCTATATGCACATATATATAGATATACACATATATATACACATGCATATATATATATATATATATATATATATATATATATATATATATATATATATATATATATATATATATATATATATATATATATATATATATATACATGTTTTAGGTCTAGCTCATTTGAAGAAAAATGGATGCAGCTTTCAAAGAGAAGGCAATGAAGTTTCGCATAGTTGACTCTGAGCCTATGCAAAAGTGGTTAGAAAGGTATGAACTTGCCAAGGAAACTAACACAAAGGAAAGAGCTCAGTTTGGAAGAAATCGTTCCACTCGATTTTTGCCTCTTCCAGAAAATCTTTGACCTCTCCCACCTTTTCCAATGAGTTGATGGCTAGATACAGTGGTTTCACAAGCAAAGGCAGCAAGTGAAGATATATCTGAAGAAGAAGAAGAGCTCGCAAAAGGATGTGATTGGGAGTATATTAAATACGGTGCACTATGGTCTGATGGGCGACACTTTCGAATCGCACGAATCGATCAAAATAGTTCTACTTTTGATAGTGGAGTGATGGTGAATTTTTTGCAAAAAAGTAGAGCGAGTGCAAGAGATGATAATGCTCTAGAAGGCGAGTTAGATTATTGTGGTGTGATTCAATACATCTTGAAACTTGAAGAAGTAGTCAGCTCTGGAAGAAACGCAACAGTGAGACGGGATAAGTGCGGTTTGCTTCAAATCGACTCCACAAGATTATGGATAGATGAAAGGGATACATTTGTACTTCCCGAACACTGTGAGCAAGTTGTTTTTATACCAGATTCAAAAGACCCAAAGTGGCTATTTGTTTTACAAGTCGCTCCACGTAGTAGACAAATTTTTGAAAACATAGATGTAGAAGAGAGTCCATCTCTAGTGGACTCAGAGATTCATTCGATAGTCGAGGAGGAAGAGATCATTGTTAGAGAAGAAGAGGTCATTGAAGAAGAGGTCACTGTTCGAGAAGAAGAAGCAATAGACAATGATCAGGAAGAAACCAACATAGCAAGCGATTTAGAAGCCATCCATATAGAGATAGATATTCTCGGTGCATCGGATCTTCAAGAGGATGCTATAATAGAGGACTTTTGAATAAAACACTTATACGTACTAATTTTTTGTTTTTTTTTGTTTATTCTCTATATTACTTTTCTTATCGCATGCTAATTATTTGAGTTCTTTTATTACAGAGCACGATGGGAGACAGTCCTTCACTCACTCCACATTCCATGACAGAGGAGCACTTTTTGGAGTTCATCTCTCAAGTTTCCTCCTGCGTATATGGCCGCTGGATCACAGTATTGGATCGCTCGTGGTAGCACTCCTCTCGGCCTTACTCCTGGCGGCCTTACTCCTGGCGGCCTTACTCCTGTTGGCCTCACTCCCGCTGGCCTCACTCCCGCCGGTGTCACTCCCGCCGGTGTCACTCCTGCCGGTGTCACTCCTATGGGTGGTGCTACTCTCGTAGGAGGTATGTCTCCTAGCTATGTGACTCCACCACGACCATCTTTGCAGCCATCTCCTACTGGGTCTACTAGTAGACATGTGCGTTCGACACCTCAGCGCGATACAGGTTCTGGCCCATCTCATAGATCGAGATCATGCTCTGGTGCAGGAGGTTCTAGGAGTGGATCTATAGGTAGGTTTGGAGGTAGAGGAGGCGGTTGTTGTGGAGGCAGTGCGACGGACGTTGTGTCGCCCGCTTCTACTCCTAGGACGAGTACCTCAGATGTAGGTACGCCACACAGTACACCACGTGGAACACCACGTACACCTTGGGGTGCTCATGACCATGATGACTCCAAGGTGTATAGTATCTGAGATGGAGCTCCGGTGATGGATGCGGCTGGCAAAGAAATGCGTGCACGCATACGACAGCTTTGCTCCATCTAGTTTGGACACTCCATCATGCTGAAATGGAGTGAACAGGATAAAGATCGGAAGAATTATATCACACAGACGGTTTACCAGGAGTTTTCGACCAGTCGATGGACAGTCGATTGTCAGTTCAGAGTGGATTCCGCACACTGCACGTGAGGTCATGTCGCATCGACGATCCGGGGCTCGTGATGCATTCAGAGAAGGCTTACCAAAGCCTGTGTGGTTAGATGTTGAGGAGTGGGACATGATTCGTGATGAGCAGCAGTAGACTCCTGATTGATATCATCAGCAGCGAAATGCCGTAGCCATATGTCTAGACACGATCGGACCGTCACATTTGGGCAGCGGCGGATATGACACGTTGCATCATGAGCTCGTAAGTACCATTTCATATTGAATTTATTTGTGTTAAATTTCTCATGTATGTTTCTCTAATCTTTTTATATTTGTTTCAGGAGTTGGCAATGGGTCGTCCTCCAACACGAACGGAGGAGTCTTACGGATATAGTCATGGGTTGACTGCACTATTGCAGGACTTGGAGGGATGCGGTGCGGTAGTATCATGGGAGCATTTGCGATGAGGTAATTAATTTATAAACTTGGTTTTTACTTGTTGTTTGTAATTTTCATGTGAATTTATCTCATTTCATTAATGTTCTTTGTTGCAGGACTGTTGATATGGAACGTTCTTTGCATGTGTATGGCAGTGGAAGAGCAATATTTTGTATTTGATTTTCATATGGCAATACATTGCTTTGCCACATTTTGTAAAAGCATCATATATGACAGTGGTTTGCCACACTCTTGTACATGCTTCATTATTGAAATATATAACTTCTTTTGTACATGGTTCATAGTTCATTGTGATTATCTCTTTTGTGTCCAATAATACTCTGTTTCATGAAATCATATTTCGATTGTCATTAGAGTACACATCACATGTACTCGGTTTTTTTTTGGGCAGAGTGTATTGTCTTTTGTTAAGCAACATCATGGTAATGTTGTTGTAGCAAAAGACAAAACACTCACCCCAAAAACAATTTTGCAAGTATGATCATCGGTATGCACGATGGTACTCCCAGTAGTGTCATCGGAATAACCGTCGGTACACCCAGCAGGTGACCGTATAGGCGACGGTATCTCCAGCAGAAGCCTCGGTATTGGAGTCGGTATTACCGATGCATATACCGATGCCTATACCGATGCATATATCGACACTTTGGTACCGACGCGCACACCGACCTTTACACCTGCGTCGCGGCAAATTAAGCGGCGTTCATTTTCCTCGGTAAGAACCTCGGTATACCATCAATCTATTGTAGAGCCTTGGCATACACCTCTAAGAAAACCTTTTCTCAAGCAGTCTTACCCATGCCCTCTGATATTTCATGGTCTTTTGCTGTCAATTGTGTTGGAAGAGATGGATGGATACCTCAAGAAATGAGATGGTACTGCCAAACCCTACTTAGTACTTGCTCTATTTTACTTCAGAGTTGTGTTTTAGGCCCTCTTAGCTTGCAATTGAGACACATAAAGTACCTACGTACTTCGGAGATCAAGGTTCTAACGATTGAATCAAAACAGATAACTTTGCACATAGCTAGTGACCAAAAACTTATTATTTTGGTCTTCACTCTTGCTGGATCTTTTGCTCAGTGCTCACAATACAGTAGCAATTGATCAAAATCCTTATGAGAGTATCTAATTAGCTTAGATACCTACTCATTATAATTGCAATCAATTAAAATGATTAACTATACACTGAGCAATCACTTTAACAATTGGATGCTTTCCACCCACTTTTTAGGAACTTAGTAGAGAATGACCAAAGAAGACATAGATGTGGATTTCTCCCAATTGACTGAAGCAAATAACTTGAAAATGTGACAGCATGAAGTAGAGTATGAGTAAGTATAAGTAGTCTATGAAGTGAGCTACTCAATCCAATAAGTGATTAGTGGAAGAGCTTCAATAGGATGCCTCATGGACCGCGAGTTTACAAGTATCTTTTATAATAACTTTCTTCAAATTTGAATTTGAAATTCAAATTTGACTCTCACTAAAACGTGATCCCATTGATCTAGGAGATATTCTCTCAATCAAAATTTGTAACTAATGCTTTATCTAACTCCAAAAATTTGTAGCCTTTTACAAGATTCTTTAATGAGTAAACCATTTACAAATGGTAAATGATCACAGAATTACAAGCAATGGTTCATGTGACTCATCACATGCTTCTTCTTATGATTCTTCAAGTGATGCCAAATGTGAAGGCTTTTCCAATTGCTGCAACATCTCCCCCTCAAGTCAAACATCCTGGCTTGTTCTCCTTCATGAGTCTTCTTGAATGTCCTATAATCCAATCATACTTTTAAACCTGCCAATTTTAGTACCATCAAGTGGTTTGGTCAACAAATCCACACATTGCATATTTGTGGATACATATGAAAGTTCAATCTTCTTGCTCAATAGCTTCTCCCTAACATAATGATAGTGAACTTCTATATTCTTGGTTGTTGCATGATAAATGGGATTGGCTGCAAGATGCAAAGAACTTGTATTGTCACCAAAAATCATAGGTGAGTGAGTGTGAAGTCCCAAATCTGAATATAGCAATTTAGTCCATATGGCTTCTTGTGTAGCATTTGCTAATCCCTTATATTCTGCCTCCGTTGAAGATAGAGCAATAGTAGGTTGCTTCTTAGAAGACCATGAAATGGTCTTATCACTTGCAACAGAAAGATAACCAAACATACTTCTCCTATCATCCTTACAACCTGCCTAATAAGCATATGAGTATAGCTTGATGTCTAAATCTGATGTGTATGGAAAGTATAAACCTTGATTCTGATTACCCTTGAGATCCTTGTCAATGTTGCATAGTTTAGACTTCCAGCTATGCTTTGATATTGTGCAATGTCTTTAAACAAATCACCTTCATGAGCACTCAATTTATGATTTACTTGCATAGGGGTGCTAGCTATCTTGGCATTCTCCAACTGGAACTTCTTCAACATGTCCTACACATACTTCCTTTGAGTAATGTAAATTCTAGAATTTGTGTAGACCAATTCAAGTCCAAGAAAATACTTGAGAAACCCTAGATCACTGATTTTGAACTCCTGCATCATTTGGTTCTTGATTTTTTTCATGCCATTAGCATCACTACCTGTCAGGATGATGTCATCAACATATACACATAAATATATCAATTTTGAGTTGCTTCTCTTGACAAACAGAGAATCATCTTCCTTGCTCATTGTGAATCCTTGATCTTGAAGATAGGTAGTTAACCAATGATTCCATGCCCTAGGTGCCTGCTTTAAACCATAAAGATATTTGTTCAATTTGCACACATAATTTACCTTGCTTGCATCTTCATAGCTAGGAGGTTGAGCCATCTAAACCTCCTCTGAAATCCAGCCATTGAGAAAAACATTTTTCACATCCAGTTGATACATATTCCAATTCCTTGATGCAGCCACACTTAACAATACTCTGATGGTTGGCATTTTAACCACATGTGAGAAAGTCTCTTCATAATCAACTCCTTGGGTTTGTGCAAAATGCTTAAGCACAAGTCTAGCTTTATACATGTTTATGAATCCATCTGAGTGTCTCTTTATTTTGTAAATCCATCTAAAACCAATTACCTTCATTGATGTCTTCTTGGGTACTAGCTCCCAAGTATCATTCTCTTGAGTGCTTCTATTTATTCATCCATAGCTTCCTTCCATTCTACCTTGGTCATTGCCTCTTCATATGATGCTCTTGAAGTGATAAATCCTTAGCAAGATAAATGGAATGCTTAGTAACTAATGAAGTGTCATAACCATATCTGATTGGTTTCTTGGTCTTCCTTTGTGATCTCATTGGAGCTTGTTTGGATGATTCAGGTAAGTCTTCAAACCTCTTCATCTTGAATTTCCCTATTGACTTCCATGCTTTGAAATCTTCTAAGTTGATGGTGTCCTCATCATCTCATTTGATGTCCTCAATTCGGCTTGGCTCCTCATTGGTGAGGCTTGGATATTCCTCTTCCAAGTCATATGGAAACTTAGCCTTCCTACATTCACTTTCAAACCAAGAATCATTCTCATCAAACACAACATCTCTACTGACCATAAATCCTTTGTTCAATCGAATATAAAACATATATCCTTTTTTATTTAAATCATACCCTATGAAGATGCACTTCTCTGCCTTACGGTCTAGCTTACCTCTGATTTGAGATGGAACATGCACATAAGTGACACATCCAAATATTCTACAATGATCAAGTGATGGCCTCCTACCATGCCATGCTTCATATGGAGTCATCTCATCAAGTGATTTGGATGGAAACTTGTTAATAAGATAAGTGGCAGTAGATACACTTTCTTCCCATAAATTATTAGCTATTTTCTTTTCATTAAGCATTGATCTAGCTGCTTCCACAATCAACCTATCTCTCCTCTCTGCTACCCCATTTGGTTGAGGGGTATACCTTATATTAATCTCCCTTTTGATACCTCTGTCTTGCAAAAATGCATCAAATTCATTAGAGAAGTACTCACCTCCTCTATCTAACCTTATTCTCTTTAGGCTTGTTCCTTTTTGATTTTCCACAAGTGCAAGATATTTTTTGAAACAATTGAACACTTCATCTTTATGTTTCATAAAGTACAAGATAGTCCACCTACTGAAATAATCAATGAATGACACATAATATGTTGAGCTTAAAATTCAAGGGTCCTTGCTTGGGCCCCACACATGTGTGTGGACAAGCTCCAAGTAATCCGTGTGTATTTAGCCTTTCTTTGTAAAAGGTAACCTGTGTGATTTACCAAACTGATAAGAACCACATTAATAGATCATATGTTGCTTGGATACATTAGGCATCCCAAGTACACATTCATCTCTACATATTTACTTCAAGGTTCTCTCACCAATATGCCCGAATCTTTTATGCCGAATCTCAAGCTCTGACAATGTTTGATCCTTGTAGTTATAAAGTGCAATATTTCTAGTGTGCTCAAGTTTAAATGTAAATAGTCTACCTATTTTCTCTCCCTTGGAAATTCTCTTGAGTCCATGTTGGGAGTCCTCCCCAAAAGCTCCATATTTGTTGAACCTAACCTGTAAACCTTTCCCTATATCTATCGAACACTCATCAGATTCTTGGTGATTGTAGGTACATAAAGAACCCTGCTTCGTAGATTCCTATTCCCATCATAAGTTTTGACATTTCCTACCTTGAACATTGAATGCTTGGTGTTATCACCTATTTGCACTTGGTGCTTTCCCTTAGGCTCCTAAAGATCAGAAAGAAGATCTACATTGCTTGCTACATGGTTTGAACAATCTGAGTCAATATAGAAGAGGTGCTTATCATTCATACCTTGTTTTGAAGTCATATTCATAATGAGAAGAGAATCCTCTTGATCCTTTGTGTAATTATTGAAGTCCTTTCTTGATTTGTATCATCCTTTGTAATTGTTGTATCCATGGTTGTAGCCTTGATTATGGTTGAACCTACCTCTTGATTGTGAGTAGCCACATCTTTGATATCCTCTTCCTCTCTGATTCTTGAAGTTCCTATAACACTCATCTGTAGTGTGATTAGACAGTCCACATATGTTGCATGGGGAAGAGGTGAGGGGTCTCCCCCTACCTTGCTTACCTCCTCTACCCCTTCCCCTTGAGTTCCTACCTCTCCCTACATAGTTTGGTTGAGAAGTAGTACCTTCATCCTCTACCATCTTGCTCTTTCCTTTGTCGTTAGACTTTCCTTTATCTATGTATACGGCAGATGAGTTGTTACCTATTCATGGTTCTCCATGTTTGTTGAGCTTGGCTTCATAGATAAAGAGTTGTCCCATGAGTGTGGTAAGGTCTGGAATCTGCATATCCATGTAAAGGTCCATAGCAATTGTGAAAGATTCCCACTTATTATGTGCCTTGATGCCATTGATTACTTGTCTCATTATTTGCTCCTCTTCAATTTCCTCTCCTATGCTTTCCAATTGATCTTCCACATCTTTGACTTTGGTCACATACTCTGAAACACTTTGCTTGGGTTGCTTCCTTTTAGTGGTAAACTCAATCCATAGTTGATTTTTTCTTGCTCTTGTATTGGAAGAAAATATGAAGAAAATGTATCCTAAGTCTCTTGGGAAGTTTTAAAATTCGAAATGTGTGGAAGAAGGAAGTCAAAGATAGAGTTAAGTAGATATGACCTTGCTAAAGCATCTTTGGCACACCGTGAGTTGAGTCTTTCAAGCTCCTCTCTAGTAGGTTGTCCTTTGCTTCTAAAAATGGGGATCTCGTCATCTCCCAATATGCATCATAGAGACTCCTTCCTTGTAGATATGTCTTAAGACCATGCTTGATAGTTTTTCCTGTCTAATCTATCAAAAAAAGAAGGGAAACCATCTCCCATTTTACCTCAACTTGCTCTGATACCACTGTTGGAAGGGATGGATCGACAACTGAGGAAATGAGATGGTATTACCAAACCATGCTTAGTACCTACCCTATTTTACTTCAGATTTGTGTTGTAGACCCTCTTAGCTTGCAATTGACCCAAATAAAATACCTATGTACTTTGCAGATGATGCTTCAAACAATTGAATCAAAACATATAACTTTGCACATAGCTAGTGACCAAAAACTTGCTATTTTGGTCTTGACACCTACTGGATCTTTTGTTCGGTGCTCACAGTATAGTAACAATTGATCATAATACTTTTGAGAGTATCTAATTAGGTTAGATAGCTAAGTATTACAAGTGGAATCACTTAAAATTATGAACTATACACTGAGCAATCACATTAACAATCGGATGCTTACCACCGACTTTTTAGGAACTTAGCAGAGAATGACCGAAGAAGACTTCGACTCTTATTTCTACCAATTGGCTGAAGCAAATAACTTGAAAATTTGATAGCACCAAGTAGACTTTGATTTGGTTGCAACAAGCTATAGAACGTGAACAATGATGGAGAGAACACCGAGATATGGTCAATCAAAGTTCACTGTACAGAGTGGACATAGGAGAGAAATCAACATAGATACTCAATGATGTATATGTATTGTGGAACACGATTTTACAAGATCATTGGCAAGGAATTGATGCCAAATGACAGTGATATGAGTAGTGTATGAATTAAGCTATTGAAATCCAATAAGTGATCAGTGGAAGAGCTTCAATAGGATGAATCATGGACTGTGAGTTTACAAGTTTATTTTATAATGACTTTCTTCAAATTTGAATTTGAAATTCAAATTTGGATCTCACTAAAAAGTGATCCCATTGATCTAAGAGATATTCTCTCAATCCAAAGTTGTAATGAATGCTTTATTTAACTCCACGAATTTGTAGCCTTTTACAAGATTCTTTAATGAGTTAATCATATATAAATGGTAAATGATCACACAATCACAAGCAATGGTTCATGTGACTCATCCCATTGCTCCAACAAACCATGCATTGGATTTGCAAGACCTAGTTGGTGTGGGCTCTTGTCGTGTTCAAGAACATGAGATGATATTCCGTCATTTCCATGTGGTGCAAAATCAGTCCTTTCTCGCTGGTAATGATTTCCTATGCAAGCGTCTTCAAATATTCGATGCTAAGTTGGAAAAATGTGTGGTTTCTTCTGATCGTCTAACTTACTTGGTGGAGCAAGACAAACAAAAAAGACAATTGATGCCCTCTAGTAGGTACATAATTTGCAAGAGCATAATGATTGGCATCAAGCTAAACTTCTCATTTTTTTAAAGAAGAATGAACACCTTCAAGTGAGAATCATTGAAAACTCTTATCAATTACACTAGCTTCAAAACAATTGTGGTCATTAATTACACTGCGTCTAGGATTTATAGCTCAAATAATACTACCTTGCCTAGAGAATTTACTCATTTTTAGTCAGTTTTTACAACTACTCAGTAAAAGCAAAAGTGGGTGGCTGTGACTTAGGGAGTACTCATATCAGACTAGAGAAGGCCAATCACACTACATGTGAGGTGCTACACCATGATTTTTATGTGCAAGAACACATTGCATAGCATCATGCTAATGGTCAAGCCAGAGGGCTATTTTACGATAGTCCGATTGCTAGTACATATGCATCGGATGCTATTTTGATGGACCATAATACTTTTTGGTATTTACTTAGGGTAGCTCAAAAGTGCCCGTGAAACACCTTTAATGAAGCTCGACAAGTGACCACAAATAATCCATGGGGCTTTAAATCATTGTGAGATCCCAAACATTTAAGGAAACCTAACTTCAACATCAGCTTAGTTGTATGTTAGACAATTAATGGTAATAAACGATCTTTTTAAGCCTAGCCATGAGGTTAGGTAGGTCATAAATTTCTAGATCATTGGGTTTCCATTCAAGATGTAATTAAAGGTCTTCTGGTGGGGTAGGATCTCCTCTACGTGTGCAATAACATATCACATATGTGCTATGATGTTGGAGTTGTAAGAAAGTTATCTAATAAGAATTTCCAAACACTTTTGAAGGAAAGTATATGGATACTCAAATATGTGAAAGAAACCATTGATTATGGTATTGTCTAAGAGGAAGGATCATCTCTAGTTAGAAATGCAAATCGGGTAGGAGACATTGATGCAAGAAAATGAGTTTGGCAATGTTTCTTTTCTTCATGATCTCAGATGTTCTCTAAGATCAATAAGAATCCATGGGCAATAGCATTATCGTCTATTGAAGGTGACGAAGATGTTCTCTAAGATCAATAAGAATCCATGGGCAATAGCATTATCGTCTATTGAAGGTGACGAAAAAAGCAGCTTTTGTTGGATCTTTGAATCAATATGGTTGATGAGGATGCTATGGCACATGTTAATACAAGGCGAGGAGGGTATAGGGCTAAGACGTGATAACCAATAATGCATAGCCATCATCATGGATCATATTTCTTATTCACATACCAAGAAAATTGAAATTTGGCATCTTTATGTGCATGAGATCATTGAGGATGGGGTTGTGAAAATAAGCTCTTCTCCAACTAAGTTAAGTGAAGCAAACATCTTCAGCAAGGCTCTTAAGAGGGAAACATAATCCACACTTTCCAAATCTTCATACCAATTTGAGGAGGTAGTTCGCCACAAGGTGGACATTGAGGGGAGAAGGGGGTGTTAGATGTATTGAATAGTTCACGCTCAAGTGACCATAAATGATCCATGGTGCCCTAAGTTGTAAGACTACCATTTTTAGGAGAAGCCATTTTGAGAGCCCAACCATTTGTGGAACCCGAAATTCGAAGTAAGATTAGCTGTATATGTGACCTTTGATTGTAATAGATGATCTTTGTGAGCCTAGCGATGAGGTTAGGTGGGGCAAAAACCATCGGGCCATTAAGTTTCCATTCAAGGTGAAAATAAAGGCCTTTCGTTGCACCACATGGTTTTTACATAGAACCTTCATGGAGGGATTCGAGAGAGAGGCTTAACCCTTCGATGGGGATACCACGGGAATGAGGGTTGGCTAAGCCCATTGGACCTACACTCATGACAAAAATTTTGTAGTATATATTTTTTCTCACTATGTTGTCTCTCCTCACTACATTTATCTAAATCGAGCCCCATTGTAAAAAATATATAAGCATGTCCAAAGTGACGCTCTACACAATATTTTTGCACTATTGAGCCCTTCATCCACAACATCTCTAGATTTCTATCTAAGCTCTATATTGTAGGTCAACATGTGGACAACACAATCTCTGTAGGTCCACTACTCTTTGCAATTCGATTTTGAGGTCTCTATCTTTGAGTATGGATGGGAGAATTCCTCATGTGCCATAGCAGCTTGAAGCATGAATAACATCAGTTTGTAAAGATCATGCTTACTCTCTTATTTGATCTCCCAAAACCCACATTGTCTACGTTTACAATTAGGTGCTCTCTTCGAGAGTTGAATTGATCGAAGCACGTGCATATATTTTTTGTGATTCAAAACTTATTACAAAGCTTTTTTTTTTCTTTATTAGTTTATGTTCAACATTCCTAGAAACAACTATGATAGAAATGAGGGAAATGAAAAACTCTAGCACACTATGGTAGGCAAGTGTGCGACCCTCACGTCGGTCAAATATTCTTTTTATGCAATTGCAAGTACATATTCTCGACTTATTTAGGTAAAACGAAATATTGTTTGCAAGCGGCTTTTTTTAATCTTGTCACATTATTTATTAAGAGATCTTAATTGAGGTATCAGAGAAAATAACCACAAGGGAAATGTTCACAATTTCAATAGTGAAACTTCAAAAGGATATTAAATCTGAGATGTTGTAGAAGAGCATATATCGATCAACCTCAAGATTATGTGTATTAGAGATGTTCTCACTAGCTACTTACTTATGGTATGATCTCTTTATTCTAAAGTGAACATCTAAGGCTCGGAACAAAGACTCATGGAATATCTTATCAAATGTCGCTATACCAAAGTGATGCAGAATTTTACCTGCAAATTTAAAGAATTTTCACGAACTTTTATCTTTACAAAGGAACGATGACCAAGAGCGTTCGGTTTCTTAAACAAAGATTGAGCATGAGTGTCAAATTTGTTCAAATACATTTGAGATCATGGATGCGTTACTTGCTCTTGTGTGGAGACAAAACTATGAACTTCCGTTTAGGTATAGGTCCATGTATTCCTTAAACCAAGAAAGGTTGTGTGGCCTAGTGGTGAACTTTCTTGGAGCCTCTAGTGAGAGATCTTGGGTTTTATTCCTATAAAGAGTAGACAAAGTAAATTATATTTTTTGTCACACCCTATTCCAACCTTTTATAAGACTCTATTTCTATTTAGTTAGGACAAATTGAGTACTTAGTTACATGAATGACACTTGGTGATGCATGAACATCCTATCGTGCCACTTGGCGGTGTAACATCAAGGTTCCTGAGTTGATAGAACTTTCAAGAGATCTATAAATAGATGCATTTGGTTAGGATGACAATCATCTCTCATGAGTGTCGTGGTCCACGTCCCTCTCTCGTCATAGTGAGATGATATCCAAATTGTAATGGATCTCTTCTACAGCTCTTAGGGACTTTGGGCAATTGCCTCAAAAATGCAAAATAACTTCACAACTATGAGATAACGAAATGGGTCCTAGGAACTAGACTTAGTGTGGATTATGTTCGTTTGCTCCCATTGAAAATAGGAGTTTGGAATGGAGATGAAAATATTTATGCCCCTTGCAGTATGATGTATTCCCCCTCGTGACAATTTAGGTGGAAAATGGAAATAAGTTATAAATCAAAATGGTACAACACTCCAACCTAAACCATAGGTGGGAAAACAATGGTCGTGCATCAGATTGGAACTATATCTCTGAGTAACATGGCACCCTCTTATGAATATGAAGAAACTCATTCTTCTACAACAACTTGCACGTAGTGGCCTTCGGATGAAAATCAGAATTGAAAGTGCAATATGTGTGATTGACTAGAGCAAAATTTGGCCCACATTTTTTTTTGTGCTCTAAAATCATAAGATTCTCTACTATCAAAAAGATGGTCGAATCACCCTAGAACATATGTTAATAGAAAGCCAATCTTGATGAAGCTGTAGGATGATCACCCTCAATCCTAAACACTATTATAAGGGAGGCCCATTAGCAAACATAAAATGATAGAAGTGTTGTAAAATTGTGATACACACCCAAGGCATACATGACAGAAAACTCCCTCATTATTTAAGATATAAGAATCAACAATTAAAAGAGTGATTTTCACTTTAGCCCGTGTATGATCTTGATGATTTGTGACACGAAGCTAAAAGAAATAAATGAATCCTCCATGATCAAGAAAATCAAGTTTGTCATCATCTTTGAAATCCCCTTTGATCACCTTGTATTCTCGTTTGGGACAAAAAGGAATGATAATAAATTAATTAAAGGATTCTACTAAAGGTGCAGAGGGCTAGATCCCACCGAAATAGCACACAAGATACAAAGGTTAGAAAGAGAATACCATTAGGAATCTCTTTTTAGAATACATTTAGAGTAGTGAATCTCTCCATTTCCTATAGTGGCTTCCATATAGGGTAGAACGGATGGGGATATTCTCACATGGGCTATGATTAAGGGTGTGGATACCAAGAATAACATACTTATGACAAAGTGTGCTAAGAAGTATGTAGAGAGAGTGTGCAAAGAGAAACAAGGAGAGTAGCTAGGGTGGAGAAGGGGACCATCAAGGAGTTGTTGCCCACTCATTAGGAAAAAAGATGAACTCTGCATGGGCCTTTTAGCTTAAGGAGTGATTAGTGATGGACCAATCAGAACAGGGTGGTGGCCACAGTCTATACCCTATAAATACTATGCTAAAGGGGGAAGAGGGGACAAGATTCCTCTATGTTCAGGGTTGTCTTCTAGAGAGAGAAGAAATCTCGTAATTAGGTTGGGCCCAAAAATTCAAAATTTTTAAAAGTTGTAAAACTCATCATAATACCATTAAATGACCTCCATATCAGTTTTCAGGGTCAAAAGTGCTATTTTTTACTTTTAATCCAAAATTTGTGCATCTTTTTTAGCTAAAAAAGTGACTTTTTTAGAATAACCCAAAAAACTCTACTTTCCCTCTTCATACTCCCATTTTCATACCTTCTAGCGCCGTCGCTTTCTCTCTCTCTCTCTCTCTCTCTCTCTCTCTCTCTCTCTCTCTCTCTCTCTCTCTCTCTCTCTCTCTCTCTCTCTCTCCTTGTGCACCGTCACTCTCTCTCTCTCTCTCTCTCTCTCTCTCTCTCTCTCTCTCTCTCTCTCTCTCTCTCTCTCTCTCTCTCTCTCTCCCCACAACCCTCACCCCCGGACCCTCTCTTCCCCGCCCCCGCCAGCCCCTCTCTCCCCTGCACCCGCCAGTCCCTCATCTCTCCCCCCGCTATCCCCGCAAGAACTCCCCCGCCCCCGCCAGACCCTCTCTCCCCTGCCCCCGCCAATCCCTCATCTCTCCCCCCGCTATCCCTGCACGAACTCGACCCACCCCTCTACCTCCCCCACTTGCTACGGAGTTTTTTGCAATTGGATACCCACCTCAGGATCCTTAGAATGCTCGTCCTGTAACCTAGACTTATGATGTCCATCTCAGCAGTTCAACAAATTTTGTAGATAGCACTCTGAGGCAGGAGGACGCACCTTCGGCATATTAACATCCTTTCACGCCGTCTATTTTAGAACAACACCAGGTTAACTCTTTTGAGGCTTCAAGGGTCTCCAGTTATGGAATGCAAATGGATTCTAATGATACATGAAATTTGGCAACCATGGATGCAATTAAATTTGCATTACAACATCACATCGACAAGGTTCTATAAACACTTGCGTCCTCGGGACGAATCCATATGTTGCACTGCATCCAAGTGCTCCTCCAGAGCATTTCTTTTGCCTATATTGTAATCATTTGTGTGAACTAAGGAGTGGTTTCGTCCTCTACTATTGCCATTTTCATTGATCTTCTCTCTAGGTGATTACATTTACTGTACAATTATTATGATCTGCCTGCTCACAAAAAATGTTAAAGGGTATATTTCCCTAAGGAGGACCTCCCTTGAGTAGGGGAAGTACTGGAAGTGCTTTTGCTCTTGTTAAAAGTCGATACCCCAGCACCTCCACTACAGTTTGGCATACCCCGTGGGACCCTTGCATTTCTGTGAGAGGCCCTGAGGATAGTAACTAGTCCCTTTTTCAATATTTTTGCCCTACTGCATTTGCAGGTAGGTACATGACCCATAAAACGAGCAGATAAGGAGCGTCTTTGTGTACGAAGGAGCCTTAACAAGTCAAGTATATCTTCGACTAGTGAACGTAGCTCCCCTCTACCATCCTTGAATTTATCTATTGATTTGGGTGCAACCCCACTGTCAAAGGAGAAGCATAGGAGAACATTAGATTTGTCCTCAGATACGTCAGAAGAAACACCAGTGCACATGGAGGATCTCTCTCATTTACTCTCAAGACTCAATATGAAGTTCCCTACCTTCAAGGGACAAGCATATGAGGATGTAATGATCATGGGAGGAGATTCATCTCCTTATGTCGTGGACGAGGTCTGCAGAACAAAGAGGATGCAATGCTGGTACTCTTCCCATCCACATTGGAAGGCCTTGCTCACAAATGGTACAGTCAATATCCAGATGGCCATTTTGCTACATGGGAGGCTCTAAAGATGGCTTTCTCATAGACATTTTGACCAATTGACTCCTCGAAAAGGGCTCTAGACCAGCAAGAGAACCTAAGGGTAAGATCAGGTGAATCCTTTCATGAACTTCACACTAGGACAAAAGCACTTGTTGCACGTCTGCCACATGCTCTAGGTGATTTCTTGGTTAAAAATTGGATAGAAAAAGCTCTTCCCAGGTCATCTCAACAGAAGCTACGTGAGTCTCTTAGATTGGATGCAACCCTCAATGATTTTGTTACAAGCATCACGCATTGAAGAAGCTAGGCAACATTTTGAAGGGAATACACAATCGAATTATGCTACAGAACTAGACCCTATTGGGCAACTGAGGAAGGAACTGGAGGCATTGAGAATGCAACAAAATTAACAAGAAGAGAAGGTCTTGCCACCACTGCGTCGCACTGATGATGAAGTATCCCAACTTCGCCATGAGTTAGGGTGAACTGAAATTGAGGTTATGTACTGCTCCACTTTTAAGTGTTCCTAACTGTTCATTGGAGTTTCATGTGCATACAAATGCCACTGTTCATGCTGTTGGTGCAGTTTTAGGTCAACCATCATCACACAAGGTTGATAGACCTATCTCTTATGCCAGCAGGCTACTTAACAAGGTGGAAAGGAACTACAGTACAACGGAAAGGGAAGGTTTGGCTATTGTATTTTCTCTTCAAAAGTTTCGACATCACCTTCTCGATGTACATTTTATAGTCATATTTGACCATCAGCCCTTGAAGTACTTGATAAACAAGCTTAGAGTATTTGGAAGGGTTTGGAGATGGTTACTCCTGTTTCAAGAATTCAACTTTGATATTCATATTAAGCCAGGAAGAGAGCACTACATGGCAGATCAAGTATCCAGGACCGCAATGAGTGAGAAGGCAATAGGTATTAATGATGAATTGGTGGATAGTAATCTCTTCTTAGTAGCAACTCAGACTGATTGGTATGATGGAATTCTCCATTTTCTCACTACTCGAAAACTCCTAGGACACTTGACACCTATAGAGAAGAGAAGATTGCTCCTTAAAACCAAAGCGTACTCACTTATAAGTGGAAATTTATATAGATATTGTCAGGATGGTATCTAAAGAAACTCTGTTTATCCAGAGGAGGTAACCCCTTTGCTTGAGGCAGCACACAGTGAAGCGCATCTAAAGGGGGAAGAATTGGCTCACAAAATCATCCACAAGGAACTATGGTGGGCTCATATTTACAAGGATGTGATTAAGTTTGCTAAAGAATGCCACATTTTCCAGAGATGTGCTCCTATGCCAACCAGATTGAATTTCCAACCATTAGTCATATCTACAGGATGGCTCACATTTGAACGGTGGGGTCTTGATTTCATAGGACCCATTAGTCCAACTGTTCACCCTGGGAGTAAGAAGTATATTTTGATGGCCACATGTTATGCAACTAAATGGATAGAGGCTAAAGCTACTGTGGACTGCGCGGCTTTAACAGTAGGTAATATTTTGTATAAACGTATTTTCTGAAGATTTGGTTGCCCACTGGAAATCACTAGTGATAGGGGCACACATTTTTTAAATCAATTGCTCCAATTTATATTTGACCGGTACAAGGTTTTTCATAAAAAGTCGTGTGCTTACTATGCGAGGGCTAATGGCCAAGCAGAAAGCTCCAATAAGATTTTGATTGGATTGCTGCGCAAATTATCTTTTGATCATCAAAGCTTCTGGCCACATGCATTAATCGGTGCAATTTGGGCTTTCAAAACTACAAGAAGGGGAACCACTGGCGAGAGTCCATTTCGCTTAGTATATGGAAAAGAGGCATTAGCACCATTCGAATTTATTATCAAAAACAAAATTGGAGCCAAAACCATTGGAATTGAACCTCCCATTAGGAGATTGGTAGTATTAGAAGAATACAGAGAAGGAGCAATGCAAAAACTTCAGGTAAAACAAGAAGAGCGCAAAAGCTTGCACGACAGGTATCTTACGATCAATGAAGTACAAGAAGGATCCTTGGTTTTGGTGCATCAAATCCTAGCAGTTTCAACCAAATTCGCACCCAAGTGGATAGGACCATACAGAGTGATAAAGGTATTACGACATGGAGCAGTGCATCTAGAGGATTTGCATGGTAAGAGAATACCCCTGGTGGATATCTCTAGGGTGAATAATTACCTGCATTAAAGCAAGATGAAGAACTTGATCCACTGTACATACCACATTTCATTCAGTGATCGCAATTTATTTTGGTCTATCCAATAAGCGAATAAAAAGGAAAAGTTGCACCGAGACGGTGCAAAGACTTGATGAGGGGGTTTGTAGCACCGTCGCTTTCTCCCTCCCTCTCTCTCTCTCTCTTTCTCTCTCTCTCTCTCTCTCTCTCTCTCTCTCTCCCTCTCTCTCTCTCTCATCAAAGAGAAGCTTGGAAGAGAGTTCTTAATCTTAGGTTTAGGTGTGCTTAAGTACTTTCTTGGCATTGAGGTGATCTATGGGAAAGAAGGATTCTAGATGTGTTATTTAGGTCTTGCATGACAACATGGAAACCAATAGCTCAACCTATGGATTCAAATGCCAAGTTAAGCAAGGAATATGGTAAGAATCTAGAAGACCTTACACTATACAGGAACATTGTGGGATTATTGATCTATGCTACACTCACAAGGCCTGACTTGTGCTTCATAGTTGGAGTTCTATCTATGTTCATTCATGTAGGATTAGACATCTCAAGGATGCAAAGAGAGTACTATAGTACGTGAAGAGTACAAGTAATTATGGTTTGCTATACAAGTATGATGAAGAACCTCAAGTAAGAGCATGGAGTGATGCAGATTGGGCAGGGGGTGTTGATGACAAAAGGTCAACTGTTGGCCATGTTTCCATGCTAGGTACAAAAGCTATTTCATGGATGAGCAAAAAGCAGCCCATAGTTGTCTTAAGTTCCACAGAGGCTGAATATAGAGCTTTAGGACTCACAACATGTGATGCAAGGTGGCTTAAGACGCTCTTCAAAGATCTTGGTATAACACTTGGCCCAATTCCAATTCCAGTCCACATCTTGCTAACGATCCCATGTATCATGCAAGAAGAAAGCACATAGATATGCATTACCATTATGTTGGGGAAAAGGTTGCAAGTGGGGACATGAATGTTCATTTTGTAGGAACAAAGGATGAAGGTACAGATATCTTCACCAAAATCCTAGATGTGACCAAGGTAACAAAGTTTTTAAAGGCTATGAGCTTACTTCATATGGACACTACCATGTGATGCTCGAGGGGAGTGTTCAAAATGTGAACTATGCAAGCTGTAAGTGGATAAATGGGTCAAAAGAACCTAATGTGGACAAAAGTCATGACACAAATTAACCAAAGGCTTCAAACAAATTCAAGGGGTAGATTATGAGGAGAAAATTAGCCCTATGGAAAACAAGGCTATCATTAGAGCTCTCATAGCCCTATGTGTAGCAAGGAGGTGGCCTATCTACGAGATGGACATAAAGAATGCTTTATTCAATGGTGAGTTACAAGTGCTCAGGAAAAAACCTCAAGGGTATGTACATCCACTACATCCTACCTATGTTTGCAGGATAAAGAAGGCCCTATATGGTCTAAAGCAATCCCTAAGGGCTTGGAGTCAGAGGCTAGTTGACTTCTTGAAGAGATGTGGTTTCTCGCCAAGTGTTGCACATCCATCCTTGTATATGAAGAAAGAAAATGACAAGATATGTTTGATATGCATATATGTAGATGATGTCCTTGTGACAAGCGATGATGATGAAAGGATAAGGACCATCAAAGAGAAGCTTGGAAGAGAGTTCAAAATGTTTGGTTGAGGTGTGCTTAGGTGCTTTCTTGGCATTGAGGGGATCTATGGGAAAGAAGGTATCTATCTCTCTTGAAATAAGTATCTTCTAGATGTGTTATTTAGGTCTTGCATGACAACATGGAAACGAATAGCTCAATCTATGGATTCAAATGTCAAGTAAAGCAAGGAAGATGGTAAGAAGCTAGAAGAACTTACACTATATAGGAACATTGTGGGATTATTGATCAATGCTACACTCACAAGGCCTGACTTGTGCTTCATAGTTGGAGTTCTATCTATGTTCATGCATACAGCAGTAGATACACATCTCAAGCATGCAAAGAGAGTATTACGGTATGTGAAGAGTACAATTAATTATGGTTTTCTATACAAGTATGATGAAGAACTTCAAGTAAGAGCATGGAGTGATGCACATAGGGTAGGGGGTGTTGATGACAAAAGGTCAACTATTGGCCATGTTTCCATGCTAGGTACAAAAGCTATTTCATGGATGAGCGAAAAGCAGCCCATAGTTGCGTTAAGTTCAACAGAGGCTGAATATAGAGCTTTAGCACTCACAACATGTGATGCAATGTGGCTTAAGAAGCTCTTCAAAGATCTTGATATACAACTTGGCCCGATTCCAATTCAAGTCCACATCTTGCTAACAATCCCATGTATCATGGAAGAAGAAAGCACATAGATGTGCATTACCATTATGTGAGGGAAAAGGTTGCAAGTGGGGACACGAATGTTCATTTTGTAGGAACAAAGGACCAAGTTGCAGATATCTTCACCAAAATCCTAGATCTGACCAAGGTAACAAAGTTTTTAAAGGCTATGAGCTTAGTTGATATGGACACTACTATATTAAAGAAAGCCTATGATCCAAGGGTGTGGCCGGTTCAGAGAGATCTGAAATCCGACACCATTTGGTCATCCGTGTGTATGACCAAAGATCTCAAGTTTAGACTTACTAGGAGGTCTTGTGCTCTTGTGAACAAATGATCCACTTAGCTTAGTGGTTAGGTCTCAAGGATGTGAAGGAGGAGGTATTCGAGTTCAATCCCGTTGGGGGACATGGGAAGAGTATTTTGCCCAAAGAGATCTAGAGCCTTCTAGAAGCATCCACTCGAGTGAATAATAAGGGTGGATCTAAAAACATCCTTGACCAATTCATAGTTTCTCAATGTGCGATCTAGGCACAAACATGTGAACTCCGTGGATTCAACTTACTAGTTCATTTCTGGGCATGACTGGTGCATGGACTTAGTAACGAAGGTGATGATTCTTTATCCCTCACAAGACTTTGAGATTCACTTGAAGTTGTCTTGGATAACTTGAATTTTATTTGTCCCAAACATCTAACTTGGATGTTTGTTTAATGGTTTACTATGATCCAACAGTTACTTGATTTTTTCACTCGACTAGAGGACTCCTTTGTCCTAATGAGTTAAACAATCCTATGTAAACTATAGGATAACGTTTTCTATTTACTTTTGAGTTAACCGTAGTATAACTTGACCAATTCAAAACTTAGGATACTTTTCTCAAAGACAAAATTCTTGGGAATTGTCAATCTGCTGAACAATTCCTAACTTCTATATTCTAGAGTATAGTGGACTCTAGGAAATCACTTATGCTATAACTTGAAGTAAACTCAAGTGAATAAGTAAATCTTGAACTTTTTATCTTTTGATGTTTGAAAAGGTTCTTATACAGAATATCTGTCTAGGATGTTTAATTTAGTTACCTAGTTCTATCTGGCTAACCCTGGTCTTTTTCAAAAGGACTAAGATACCATATCTAAGCCAATTCCAAAAGATTTGGAAAGCAGAAAGAAAGAACTAAAACTGCATTCAACCAATTCAAACTTCCAAGAAGGAGTTTAATTCAAGAAGGATGAAAGTAGTGTCTCAAGATACTTCAAGATAACTTCAAGATCAAGGAAACTAAAGATATGAAGTAAGTAACTTCCAAGATCTTCTCAGAACACTTCAAGCTTAAGTGTCATCGATCGGATATATTTAATAAATTTTTGAAAAAAAATTTTACTTTGATTTTGAGTTAATCTTTTCAACCAAGGAATTAATTGACTAAGTCAAGCACCAAATTCCTAGTGTAACTTGGTAAAATCACTCTTTTGACTCAAAGAAATGCACAAGAATCGCATTCTCAATAAGGAGTTAGAAAGACTGAATGTGACCTAAACTTAGTCACAAGTGACGAATTATTTGAATACAAAACTCATCAATAGAACCTCAATGGGTCGACACATTGATGTTGGTTACCACACTAGTATCTTGTGGTTGGATGATGTTTTCAAGTTGCTCTGGATCTTTTTGAGAATTGAACTTATTTCTCTTAAAGATAGAAAAAATGCTTCAAAACCATGTTGAAACAGATCTTTGAGACGTTAAAAGTCCTAAGTCATCTAGACTTTGACTGGGTTCAAAAAAATGCTTCAAAACCCTGTTGAAACAGATCTTTGAGAAGTTAAAGTCCTAAGTCATCTAGTCTTCTAGAAGCATCCACTTGAGCTAACTCGAGTTGACTGGGACACTTGGCACACATGCAGTTACATGGTCGACACATGGGCTGCCTAGTATTCACCTGCCCAAGAAGGCAGTCCCCTGGAGAGAGCTATATATAGATGCATTTGGTTGGGAGGAGAGTCATCTCTCTAGCATGTGGTCGTCCTAATCCTTATTCTCTTGCAACTACCATATGAAGCTTCAGGGTAAGTGTTGAAAATGTGAACTATGCAAGCTCTAAGTGGATAAAGGGGTCAAAAGAACTTAAGGTGGACAAAAGTCATGACACAAATTACTTAGGGAAGTCTCAAGCTAGGCAGGGTTAGGCAAGGTAGTCCTAAGGTAGTGGAAAAGTCAAGAGAGGCATCCAAAAGCTATAGAAAGAAGTGAAGAAACATGAAATGCATGCAAGTTTTGTAGTTCATTGAAGACCAAGAGAGAGATACTCAATGAGGCTCAAGGAGAGAGTCATCTAAGGCTCAAGGAGCTAAAATGCAATAGTCCAAGCTAAGAAAAACACAAAGGAGGACATTATATGCACAAAGGAGGAGCTATCAAGCCCACATTCCCTCGATTCACTTATAGGTATAGACATAGTGTGGGTATAATAGTTGTAACTCCTTGTGTACATATTAAATTCAAGAAATTCAAAGTGCATTCTATAGCATATGTATGTGTCTTAATTTCCCGAAGAGGGTTTTTTTGAAATCAATTTTGTGTGTAGAGAAATCGGTTAATCTGTGTAACTATAATTTTTGCATCTCTACATAGTCTATTGGAAAGCTCATGAAGCACACTAAGTGTGGCTAAAAGCTTCGGTGATTTGAGTAAGTGTAAGGTAGGTGAATCAGAGTTTTGTTGTAGAGTAGCAGAAAACTAGTGTAAGGTAGGTGAATCAGAGTTTTATTATAAGGTAGGTGATTTTGGTTAGTGTAAGGTAAGTGAATTAGAGTTTTGCTATAAGGTAGGTGATTTCGGTTAGTGTAAGGTAGGTGAATCTCAATTTTTCTATAAGGTAGGTGAATTAGAGTTTTGTTGTGGAGTTTTGCATAGATAATAAAACTAGCTCAATGCAAGGAGATCAAGGAGGAAGAGTTCTTACAAGTTCCTACACTCTTGGAGGAGATATGCTCTAGGTCAAACCTTATCTAGAGGAGTTCATGTCAGCCAACCGTCAACACATCACTTAGTTTATGTGAGTAACACGTCTATTTTCATTATCATTTTTTCACTCACTAGTTTCTGATTTAGGTTAATCACAATTCAGGTTTGTTGTAAAATGGCTTCAAACTGTTCATATTCTCCATATTAATTATCTTTGTCTATCACACATACACTCTTCGTACCTGTATCATATTCGCACATTGTAGTTGAGATTGAAATATAACATAGTGTAGGTGAGCACTGTAGCTTATCGTACGTTTGGAAAATCTTGTCTACTCTCTCTCTCTCTCTCTCTCTCTCTCTCCCTCTCTATCTCGCATTCATCATCTTTTTGAATCTTAAGGTGTTTATGGTAAGGTTCATGTGTTGGAAGATCCTATAAAATGGTGATTAATTGTTATTGATACCCACCCCACTTCCAACACTTTTTGTGACTCCTCCTTTGCTTGTCCATCTGAAGAAGCTTAATCTTCCTTGATAATGAAACCTTTCCATGCCCTGAGTGTTTCATGTGGCAATTATTCCTTTCTCTACAAAACTCCACCATAAAAAAACGAATATGATAAAGAAACATAAAGATAAGGATCGTGAGATGTTTATTTCAAAAACTAATTATGAACTATAAAATTTCTTTCAAACTCAAATAGTATGTTATGTCTATGAAATTCCAAGCCTTTATGATGGTTTCCCTTTAGAATTCAATCACATACATATCCAAAGTTACTTGTTGCCTCATGATCTTCAAAAATTTATCTAGCCTTAGACACACCTCTATTCTTTTCTTTCCTACTTTTGGATTGATTTTTTACTTTTAAAGTAACCTAGTAGATATCTTTCTTTACATGGCATTTAGCTATTTTCCATGGATGATGTTGAAGAATCTTCTTGCTTTTGTACCTCCCATTAACACATCCTATAGTACATCACTTGCATTTTGTGAAAGCTTTGGATCTTTTTTTAGATAAACATCACCACCATGAAATCCCATTTTCGAAAGAAGAACTTGAATTTTTTTATGCATTCATCTACTAGAGCTATAGGATTGATGGAATGTAAATCCAAGTGAAGAGGAACCAATTGGTCAATGATCCTTAACTCGACATGCAATGTAGAAATGTGTATGTTAGTCAAATCTATTGGAAGTATGGGATCCCAAATCATGGCATAAGATGAGTAATTATGTAGATTAACATTTTTTCTAGAAGGAGCTTCCCAGCCTAAGTTCTAGCTTTTGACCATCTTGTACCTAGACTTTTCATGTAGTACAGACAAAGGTACATACAATTCATATCCCTGCTTATACCAAACATGCATTTTAGAGTATTTAAGTCTCTGCTCAATTCAAGACTTTCCAATGTGCTTAAAAGTCAACAATTTTTCACAATGTCACCTTTGGATAACATTTGAAATGTCTATATGTAAGAACAACCACTTAAGTACTTTATGATTATCAAATGAAACTTGAGCACACCCAACCTATCATAACTCCCTTTCTGATTGTACTTTGAGAGATGGAGGATCCGATTTCCCAAGGCTATAGTCCAAAGCTTTGTTCATTAGTGTAAGAATTTACTCTCTCCAGTTTATTAAAAATTTCAAAAGGTGAGAACATTCATGTTCTTTTATACAAGGGAATGATCTATCCATATATTTTTAAACACATTGTAATTGAAATGTAAAGTCTGTTTTCCTATCTCATAAGGCATGTTACATGAATATGTTTATATATATCAAATATAAAAGTGATTTTCTTATTCAAGTAGATCAAAAACTTTCGTAAATGATGTGCTCTGGACAATCCAAAGATTTTTACTTCATTAAATTTAAGAAATTTACACCAAGCTTTTGAAATTTCTCTATAACCTTTTCTCTCCCTCCAACACCATCACAAACCTCCTCAATTTGAGGTGGTTTAACAAAAAACTCAATTCTTTCTTCAGTTTTTGAAAATAAATTATTTTAAGCATGTATTTTCATTCAGTTTCAGTAGTTTAGGAAACATCATATGCTGACTCATAATTGTAATGTACACCCTCAAAACTACTAAAAATGTTTAAACATAGCATATTTGTTACATGATCTCCTATCATTTCATTCTCTTTTGCTTCTCGTCAAATTTTTCAGTCAAATCTAAAAAAACGATTTATTCATTTTGAATGTATTCTCAATCCTATATAATTTTCTTTAACTTTTTTAAATGCTTCTAACTCAAAACACAAATGGAACCGCTGTTTTTTAGATCATTCTAAAATAAATCACATTGGTGTAGTATTTTTTGTACATAGTTTATGTATTGCATATAGTTCTTCGAGAACTCCTAAATTCTTGAACAATATCCATGTAAATCATCATCACCATCTTCTAAAGATCTAATCCGATCATGAAGATTGTGAAAAGATGGTTACCTTCTAGTTTGTGGATTAATTCACTACAGAGTTCCATCTATTCATATGTCAATATGCTTTTTTCCTTCTTTATGTAATGCATCAACTTCACAAGGTTCTAGAGTTCTTTAAAATAACTTTCTCATTGTTCCATACTCATGAGTGACTGCAATATTTTTATGGAACTTAGCACACGGAGTACAGCTCGATGAGAGTTCATTGCAAGTGGATTGAGGTTCTACATGGAAAACGCATCTAAAATTATGAGAAAGAGAGAACCAGTCTACTGTGGAGACTAGAGTAAAAAAGTGTAGAAGGTCCTAGATACATAATGTATAGGTCAAAGAGCAAAACGAAAAGGTTCAAATTTGTTGAAGGCCTAGAGGGAACAAACTTTGAGGCATGTCACCTTTCATGATATTCAGATGAAGTTTGTCTCTCTTTTAAAACTAATATATTTGCATAAGATACGTTTTAAATGAGCCTACATGGATTTTTTTAAGATGAGTTGATAACGTTAATACAAATTAAGCACAACTAATTGAAATCCTTACACGACCTTTTTTTTCCATGTTTTATCCGAATGGTGCAATATGAGTCATTGAATAGAGACGGATTTGTCCCACACCTTTTTCTTTGCTCTAAAAGCATACAAATTTCATCTACTATTGAATAGATGCTCTGATCACCCTAGAGCATTTGTTCACAGCAAGCTACTCTTGATCAAACTCCGAGGCTCTTAGGATCGGTGTTGAACTGTATTAGAACGGAGGCCCATTGGAAAAGATAAAACGATACAAGTGTCGCAAACCTCTGCGATACACCCAGGCCATCCTCAAAGAAAGATCAGTCACTCTTTTAGATAGGAGAATCAACAATCAAACAATCAATTAGAAGACCGATTAGCTTTCTCGTCGTTCTAAGGTTTTGATATTTTGTGGAGCCAAGCTAAAAATAAAATAGATCCTCTGTGAAGAAGACATCGGGTTTATCAACAGCTTTGAAATTCTCACAATCAGCTATTTACTTCTGAGTTTGAATGTGTTTCATGTTGGTCCGTGACATCGCCAAGGAAAAGGCTGTATTATTGGTTCCAAGTTTTGAATTGGGGCTCGTTGTGTTCTTCGCAGATAGATGTACACTCGGGATAGACATCGTTTCTGTTTCGGCAAACCCTTTCTAGAATGAGAACTCCAAACTCTCAATACGTACGTGTCATTGAAAATGGATGGCAGAAATTCACCTCAACCATTAGCTTTGGAAATTAGCTTTAATGGTCGGTTACCGCATACAGTACTAGACGACAACAACATATAGTACTGATAGGTCCCTGTTTATTTGCTGCCCGCATACTCTTAGATAAAACTCCATCACTATGAGAAGATACCTCTAATGGCGGGCAAGCACGTATAATACCTGATAGCAAATTTGTTCCATTCCAGACTCATCTTCTCATACATGTCCACAGCCATATCAGTACGGATCTCCTGCTGCGGTCTCAAGTTCCTAGAACTCTACATGCCATGTGCTCATTCTGTAAACATCGCAGCTTTAATCACCTGATGGTTTTGACCGTCTTCTTCCAATTCTCTACTGTGACTCTGTACATAGCTACAGCTCATTCTAGCTCTAGTTCAATACTCTTCTAGCTGGCGTACTAGATTCTTACAGTAATATGTGAGCACTAGATTCTGATAATAGTGCGCGATTTTTTCCCACGTCGTATAGCCTAGTGGCTGACGTGTTGAGCTGTGCAAGACGGCTGATCCCTTGAGCTGTGGGAGGAAGTTTTCAGTTCAAATTGTGGCTGGACATGTTGATGAGATCCCGAAGATGGGTGCCTCTATCTTAGAACCTTGGGTGTGTGCGTCTTTCCAATTCATTCTACTCTAAAAATAAAGGAGTGTGTTTCAGAGAGAGAGGGAAATGCACTCACTTGAAAGTTGAAAGTTGAGTGGCTCCCCCAGGTGAAGGGTGATCCGTTTGCCCTGTGGATGAGATGTAAATAAGTAGTATGGAAGATGAGAGGGGCAACCGGGCGCTATCAGTCCAGCTATCCTAGCTTTGAACTCTGTCGAATGGCTACATTTACGGCGTCCATCCGCACCTATACTACGTCCCTTTCAGAGACCTCATTCCGTTTTATAATGACGATGATCACCACTGAAATAATATGTTATTGATCTCCTTGGGGAATGAAAGACTGAGAGCGAGCGCGTTCCATTGGATTATGACGATGAGCACACGTAAATAATACGCTATTCATACACAGAGAGAGAGAGAGAAAGAGAGAGATGGCAATCACCACGTTCTAAGTTATCCTGGACATGAGCATATATAATGCATTTCTCTTTTGCCGCCTTTCCACACTACCTATACAGAATAGAATATTATATTAAGAAAGAAACAAGAAAGTCTCGGATCATCGGATGTCTGCTTTTGTGGATGTCTACTTGTCCACCGATTGAAGCTGCAGAAGTGCGCCGAGTCAATCTAATTCGCCCAATATAACCTGCATATCATCCTTAGTGTGTCGTTATGACAGGTCGTAGTTTCCAGCACAATATATGTTTCATACCCATAAGTACTTGTTTTACTTTTATTGCTTATGTAAATCAGCTAACATAAGTTTGCTTTCTGGTTTCCATATGCTGTTAATATAAAACATTTGGAAGAAAAGTAAAACCAGAGACTCTTCAAGTTATGGCCATATCAAGATGACTCAAATTTGTGATGCCATGTCCTCGCACAGGATGTACTACCAACACCACGACACCATGCATGGTACTCCACGTGTCGCATGCCATTCCTTATGATGATTTCGTGAAAATTGCTCCTCTTTTGTCTACTTCATTTGTTTGCATCATTCGGGTTATTAATAATTTTCAAGCTCCCTCATTCCGTGCATGTTCTCCTTCTATGTTATTTGTCTTCTTCGCCATGGAAGCTCTCTCCCCCTTCGAGCCATTGATGGCAACCATGAAGGAGGAGATGACCTCCTACCTTACCTGCACATCATTGCATAACTTATCTATGCTGTAGATGGAAGCTATCTGAACTCATTCTTAAGCTTTAGCCATACTCATGCCATTATTGAATGTCCGAGTTTTGAAAGCATCTGGCACATTCCTATCCAAGACAAACTCCAACCTCTTACTATTGTGATAGATGTTAGAGAAACCCCAATCTCTTACTATTGTGATAGTTGTTCGCTGCTGGTACCTCCTTCATAATGGAGTGAATTTGTTTGTGCTCCATTCACCTCAAAGAAGGGCTATACGCTTCACTAAATGGAGCTCGATTGAATACTTGATTTCACAACGCCTTCTAATGAATGCTCCATTGTGCATTTCCTCATCGTGGATCTTAACTTAGAGCATAAACTTGATGCTATTTCATGATGGTTTTATTCCTACTTTTTTCGAGCTGACACCACACGAATGAACTAGGTAGCCTTGTTATTTCAAAAGCTCCACAAGGATTCTCAAACAATCACTGAGCAATCGCAGAAGCACAGCTTACTAGTTCACCTCTCCCCTAGCTTTTTTCTTTTTTGTTCCTAGGTGACACCCGTGTTCCCCTTCCTCTTCCTTTGGTTCCTCCTTTTACTCCGATGGTTGCTCATATTCTCCTTGTTGTGATGGTCCCACCGCTCTCTAACAATGATGATGAAAGTGTGGGTGTTCCATTCTACTGCTCTCGAAAATATGAAAGAGAAACCATTCTTGTGGATTCATCCTCTCAAGCATCTTCCACTCTTTCTCCTCCTCAAGGCGATGATGTTGACCCTGGCTAGAAGCTACGACTCTTGCCCATATCCCTGTTCCACCTTTGGATTCTACACGCCTCCTATGCCCACTATTCTAGGTCATCAACCTTCTTTCTCCTCTAGTGCCAAGATGTAAGTTTCAAGTCCTACCCACCAACCTTCATGTCCAAGAGTTATGACTCCCTTTCCTTCTTCGCCTCATTTGCACTCTATTTTTGTGGCCCCAAAACCTTTCTCTCCTCCATATCCTCCACCCAATATGCTACCACCTATTGTTACTTCACTACCACCACTCTCTGTGCTTGATACACTCTCTTCATGGGCTCCATCACCCTCTTACTTAGCATACCAAGTGGCTCCTTCGATTCCACTACAACTTCCTCGTTAATGTGGATGGAGTACACCCTCACTGACCTCATCTTCTACACATCCTCACTACAACATATGAGGGGCATACCGATGCTGCATATACCAACGGTCACAGTCGGCATCGGTACGGGCCTCGAAAAATGTCACTTAGAGATACCGACGGTCAAGTGACCATCCGTATGACCTTTTGAAATGGATCATCGGTGTGGCCCGCAACCACTAGTATAGGCGTCGGTATGAGCATCGGTATAGCCGTTGGTATGAGCGTCAGTAAATGCATCGGTAATTTACTAGGAACTATCGGTGCATATACCGGCGCCCATATCGGCGGTGATTTTTGAACATACCGCGAACCCGAGAGCAAAACTTCACATTTTTGCGCGTGTTTGAATAGTGTTGGTCTTCTATCAAACTTGCACGCGCGAACCAAACGTGCATTGTCTTGTGCACACACACACACAGCTCTCTCTCTCTACACACACACACTCTCTCTCGGCTTAGATCTCACATCTTGGTAAGTGCTGCGCGTACTATTAGCATTTGTTTTTCTCTATGCTTTAGGTTTTATAAGTTCTCTTTTCTTGGATTTTGCAAAAGTTCTTTGGCATCGATTGCTCGGAATTGGAGGATAGAAGACATATATTACACTTTGACAACAACGATCCAAAAGAGGGGCATACTTGTAAGTGATTTTTTTTTTATTGATAGAGAGAGAAGGAGAGAGAGAAAGAGAGAGAGAGAGAGAGAGAGAGAGAGAGAGAGAGAGAGAGAGAGAGAGAGAGATGTACACACATGCATACATACACACATGCATACATACACACATGCATACATACACACATGCATACATACACACATGCATGCTTACATACACACACCTATACACACATGCATGCTTACATACACACACATATACACACATGCATGCATACACACACATATAAATTTACACACATGCATACACACATACATACACACACATATATACACATATGCATACATACACATACACACACACATATACACACATACATACACACATATACACACATATACATACATGCATGCATACATACACACACATATACACATGCATGCATACACACATATACACATATACACATGCATACATACATACACATGCATACACACATACATACACACACATATATACACATATGCATACATACACATACACACACACATATACACACATACATATATATACACATATACATTCACACACACATATACACACATGCATGTATACATACACACATATACACACATGCATGTATACATACACACACATACACATACACACACATGCACACACATGCATGCCTACATACACACACATACACGTACACACACATGTATACACATGCATACATACACACGCACACATGTACACATGCATACATACACACACACATATATACACACATGCATACATACACACATATAATCCTATTTTTATTTTGAAGTTTTTTTTTACATCAAATATATAAAAATAGGATTAGGGTTTTTACGCTATTTACACATACATACACATACACATATAATATATATATACATGTATATACACATGTATACAAAGATATACATATTTTAGGTCTAGATATTTAAGATTAGGGTTTTAGGGTTTAGGCATACATATCACTCAATAATATCTATATTAAGAAAAAATATAGAGAAAAATAAGAAAAAAAATCTGAATACATAAATAAATATATATAAAATATCATTACAGTTTTAGGATTAGGGGTTTAGATTTTGACACCACACGAATGAACTAGGTAGCCTTGTTATTTCAAAAGCTCCACAAGGATTCTCAAACAATCACTGAGCAATCGCAGAAGCACAGCTTACTAGTTCACCTCTCCCCTAGCTTTTTTCTTTTTTGTTCCTAGGTGACACCCGTGTTCCCCTTCCTCTTCCTTTGGTTCCTCCTTTTACTCCGATGGTTGCTCATATTCTCCTTGTTGTGATGGTCCCACCGCTCTCTAACAATGATGATGAAAGTGTGGGTGTTCCATTCTACTGCTCTCGAAAATATGAAAGAGAAACCATTCTTGTGGATTCATCCTCTCAAGCATCTTCCACTCTTTCTCCTCCTCAAGGCGATGATGTTGACCCTGGCTAGAAGCTACGACTCTTGCCCATATCCCTGTTCCACCTTTGGATTCTACACGCCTCCTATGCCCACTATTCTAGGTCATCAACCTTCTTTCTCCTCTAGTGCCAAGATGTAAGTTTCAAGTCCTACCCACCAACCTTCATGTCCAAGAGTTATGACTCCCTTTCCTTCTTCGCCTCATTTGCACTCTATTTTTGTGGCCCCAAAACCTTTCTCTCCTCCATATCCTCCACCCAATATGCTACCACCTATTGTTACTTCACTACCACCACTCTCTGTGCTTGATACACTCTCTTCATGGGCTCCATCACCCTCTTACTTAGCATACCAAGTGGCTCCTTCGATTCCACTACAACTTCCTCGTTAATGTGGATGGAGTACACCCTCACTGACCTCATCTTCTACACATCCTCACTACAACATATGAGGGGCATACCGATGCTGCATATACCAACGGTCACAGTCGGCATCGGTACGGGCCTCGAAAAATGTCACTTAGAGATACCGACGGTCAAGTGACCATCCGTATGACCTTTTGAAATGGATCATCGGTGTGGCCCGCAACCACTAGTATAGGCGTCGGTATGAGCATCGGTATAGCCGTTGGTATGAGCGTCAGTAAATGCATCGGTAATTTACTAGGAACTATCGGTGCATATACCGGCGCCCATATCGGCGGTGATTTTTGAACATACCGCGAACCCGAGAGCAAAACTTCACATTTTTGCGCGTGTTTGAATAGTGTTGGTCTTCTATCAAACTTGCACGCGCGAACCAAACGTGCATTGTCTTGTGCACACACACACACAGCTCTCTCTCTCTCTACACACACACACTCTCTCTCGGCTTAGATCTCACATCTTGGTAAGTGCTGCGCGTACTATTAGCATTTGTTTTTCTCTATGCTTTAGGTTTTATAAGTTCTCTTTTCTTGGATTTTGCAAAAGTTCTTTGGCATCGATTGCTCGGAATTGGAGGATAGAAGACATATATTACACTTTGACAACAACGATCCAAAAGAGGGGCATACTTGTAAGTGATTTTTTTTTTATTGATAGAGAGAGAAGGAGAGAGAGAAAGAGAGAGAGAGAGAGAGAGAGAGAGAGAGAGAGAGAGAGAGAGAGAGAGAGAGAGATGTACACACATGCATACATACACACATGCATACATACACACATGCATACATACACACATGCATACATACACACATGCATACATACACACATGCATGCTTACATACACACACCTATACACACATGCATGCTTACATACACACACATATACACACATGCATGCATACACACACATATAAATTTACACACATGCATACACACATACATACACACACATATATACACATATGCATACATACACATACACACACACATATACACACATACATACACACATATACACACATATACATACATGCATGCATACATACACACACATATACACATGCATGCATACACACATATACACATATACACATGCATACATACATACACATGCATACACACATACATACACACACATATATACACATATGCATACATACACATACACACACACATATACACACATACATATATATACACATATACATTCACACACACATATACACACATGCATGTATACATACACACATATACACACATGCATGTATACATACACACACATACACATACACACACATGCACACACATGCATGCCTACATACACACACATACACGTACACACACATGTATACACATGCATACATACACACGCACACATGTACACATGCATACATACACACACACATATATACACACATGCATACATACACACATATAATCCTATTTTTATTTTGAAGTTTTTTTTTACATCAAATATATAAAAATAGGATTAGGGTTTTTACGCTATTTACACATACATACACATACACATATAATATATATATACATGTATATACACATGTATACAAAGATATACATATTTTAGGTCTAGATATTTAAGATTAGGGTTTTAGGGTTTAGGCATACATATCACTCAATAATATCTATATTAAGAAAAAATATAGAGAAAAATAAGAAAAAAAATCTGAATACATAAATAAATATATATAAAATATCATTACAGTTTTAGGATTAGGGGTTTAGATTTTGATAGTTTTTTACATACATACATGTAGATACACATGCATACAAAAATATACATATTTTAGATTTAAATCTTTAAGATTAGGGTTTTAGGGTTTTAACACCTACATAACATATATGCACACATACACATACACATATAATACATATATACATGTATATACACATGTATACAGAAATATACATATTTTAGGTCTAGATCTTTAAGATTAGGGTTTTAGGGTTTAGAGATACATACAACTCAATTATATTTATATTAAGGAAAAATATAGAGAAAAATAGGAAAAAAAAATCTGAATATATAAATAAATATATATATAAAATATGATTAGGGTTTTAGGATTAGGGGTTTAGATTTTTATTGGTGGTTATGTATTGAGGTTTTAGTATTTCAGATTTAAGTCTAAATCTTTAAAATTAGGGTTTTAGGGTTTTAACGCCTACATAACATATATACACACATACACATACACATATAATACATATATACATGTAGATACACATGCATACAAAAATATACATATTCTAGATCTAGCATTTTAAGATCAGGGTTTTAATTAAATATATATAATTAAATATATAAAATTAAATATATAAAAATAGGATTACATAAGAAAGAAATCTAAATATATAAATAAATATATATATACAATAAGATATATATATACATGTATATACACATGAATACTGAAATCTACATATTTTAGGTCTAGATATTTATGATTAGGGTTTTAGGGTTTAGGCATACATATCACTCAATTATAGTTATATTAAGAGAAAATATAGAGAAAAATAAGAAAAAAAATCTAAATACATAAATAAATAAATAAATAAATAAATATATATATATATATATATATATATATATATATATATATATATATATATATATATATATATATATAATATGATTAGGGTTTTAGGATAAGGGGTTTAGATTTTGATAGGTGTTTAAGTATTTAGGTTTTAGTATTTCAGATTTAAGTCTAAGTCTTTCTGATTAGGGTTTTAGGGTTCTAATACGTAGATAACATATATACACAAACACACATATACATATAACACATACATACATGTAGATACACATGCATACAAAAAATATACATATTTTAGATTTAAATCTTTAGGATAAGGGTTTTAGGGTTTTAACACCTACATAACATATATGCACACATACACATACTCATATAATACATATATACATGTATATACACATGTATATAGAAATACACATATTTTAGGTCTAGATCTTTAAGATTAGGGTTTTAGGGTTTAGACATACATATAACTCAATTATATTTATATTAAAGAAAAATATAGAGAAAAATAAGAAAAAAAAATCTGAATATATAAATAAATATATATATAGAATATGATTAGGGTTTTAGGATTAGGGGTTTAGATTTTTATTGGTGGTTAAGTATTTAGGTTTTAGTATTTCAGATTTAAGTCTAAATCTTTAAAATTAGGGTTTTAGGGTCTTAACACCTACATAACAATATATACACACATACACATACACATATAATACATATATACATGTAGATACACATGCATACAAAAATATACATATTTTAGATCTAGAATTTTAAGATTAGGGTTCTAATTAAATATATATAATTAAATATATAAAAATAGGATTATGTAAGAAAAAAATCTGAATATATAAATATATATATATATATATATATATATATATATATATATATATATATATAATAAGATAATTATATACATAAATAAATATAAAAAGAACTAGTGTTTAAATAATTTAATTAAATATATAAAAATACGATTACATAATGAAAAAATCTGAGTATATCAATAAATATATATATAAAATAGGATAATTATATAGATAAATAAATATAAAAAGAACTAGTGTTTTAAAAAATTTAATTAAATATTTATAATTAAATATATAAAAATAGGATTAAGTAAGGAAAAAATCTGAATATAAATAATATATATATATATATATATTATATATATATATATATATATATATATATATATATATATTATATATATATATATATATATATATATATATATATATATATATATATATATAAGGTAGGATAATTATATAGATAAAAAAATATGATAAGAACTAGTATTTTAAATAAATAGATGAAATATATATGATTGAATATATAAAAATAGGTTTAAATTTATTCATTTTAAATAGAGTGGATATATATACAATACACAAACGCACATACTTATACACCTATCTATATGCACATATATATAGATATACACATATATATACACATGCATATATATATATATATATATATATATATATATATATATATATATATATATATATAGATATATATATATATATAATATATATATATATATATATATATATATATATATATATATATATATATATATATATATACATGTTTTAGGTCTAGGTCATTTGAAGAAAAATGGATGCAGCTTTCAAAGAGAAGGCAATGAAGTTTCGCATAGTTAACTCTGAGCCTATGCAAAAGTGGTTAGAAAGGTATGAACTTGCCAAGGAAACTAACACAAAGGAAAGAGCTCAGTTTGGAAGAAATCGTTCCACTCGATTTTTGCCTCTTCCAGAAAATCTTTGACCTCTCCCACCTTTTCCAATGAGTTGATGGCTAGATACAGTGGTTTCACAAGCAAAGGCAGCAAGTGAAGATATATCTGAAGAAGAAGAAGAGCTCGCAAAAGGATGTGATTGGGAGTATATTAAATACGGTGCACTATGGTCTGATGGGCGACACTTTCGAATCGCACGAATCGATCAAAATAGTTCTACTTTTGATAGTGGAGTGATGGTGAATTTTTTGCAAAAAAGTAGAGCGAGTGCAAGAGATGATAATGCTCTAGAAGGCGAGTTAGATTATTGTGGTGTGATTCAATACATCTTGAAACTTGAAGAAGTAGTCAGCTCTGGAAGAAACGCAA
>MU263249.1:0-35000 GCA_020310875.1 Ceratopteris richardii
CCTCCATGCATCTCTACCCCCTCCACGATCCCCTCCATTCACCTCCACCTGCCCCCCGCTCCGCTCCCCCTCCACTCCCCCCCCACTCTCCTCCACCCGCCCCCTCCATGCATCTCCGCCCCCCCACGATCCCCCTCCGTTCACCTCCACCCGCCCCCTCCACTCCCCCTGCACTCCCCCTCCACTCTCCTCCACCCGCCCCTCCATGCATCTCTGCCCCCTCCACGATCCCCCTCCATTCACCTCCACCCGCCCCCTCCGCTCCCCCTCCACTCCCCCCCCACTCTCCTCCACCCGCCCCCTCCATGCATCTCCGCCCCCTCCACGATCCCCTCCGTTCACCTCCACCCGCCCCCTCCACTCCCCCTCTACTCCCCCTCCACTCTCGTCCACCCGCCCCCTCCATGCATCTCCGCCCCCTCCACTCCCCCTCCACTCTCCTCCACCCGCCCCCTCCATGCATCTCCGCCCCCTCCACCCCCTCCATTCTCCTCCACCCGCCCCCTCCACTCAACTCCACCCTCGCCCTCCACTCTCCTCCACCCGCCCCCTCCACTCAACTCCACCCCCGCCCTCCACTCTCCTCCACCCGCCCCCTCCACTCATCTCCACCCCCGCCTCTCCCCTCCACTCACACCACCCCGCCACACACACACACTTACATACACACACCCCATAATTGCACACATATGCACATTCACATCTATGCTTATACACCTGCACCCACACATACATATACAACCACACGCACACACATGCAACACACCCACACAATCACATGTTCCCCCACATACACACACACCTACACATCCACTCACGCACCCACCCACACAAATTCATGCTTTGATCATATGAGGTATTGCAATCTCCTCCACTTCCAATGATAAACCTTGAGCTCTGAAACATCTCACTAATGGAGGACATAAAGAAACTGGAGGACATAAAGAAGCTGAAGCTGATTACTGCAATCAACACTCCTTCCCGGCCTGGTGGGCGCTTTGATTTGGAGGCATCTGACAACTGGTACATCATCACATAGAGCATGGGGTAAAAAGGTGTTATAGTGGGTGGGACAAAAGGGGCAGTTGGTGGGCTGGATGAACACATCATGCTTAGTAGTCATACTATCAACCACTTAGGAGAAATGGTCAAGGTCATTTTGTAAGGCTGGAAGCAATCCAACTGGTGAGGCTATGCATGCTACAGGCACTTCATTGAATTGCCTGAGATTAAATTAGTGAGGAAACAAAATTACACAAAATGAGAATCTCGGATGGCAGGTGAAAAGGTAAAAGATAATTATTAAAAGTGGAGTTGCCCCCAACCATTCACGGCGACTACCTATTTTGTGGATCCAATTCAAATCAAGGGAATATTTGACCTACCCCCAATTTTGGGCAATCCACCGGCGCATGATCAGTGGACGTGAAGCAAGGCCCTCTTGACCTATTGAGGCCTATAAAAACAATGGATTTGTGCTCATTTGGGGTACATTTTTTAGAGTTACATTGACGCGTGTATACGTGCAGAAATTCTCTCTTGCACTTGGTTATTTCAAGCCTATTGTAGGAGCTACTCTGTAGTGTGGATACAGAGGGTAGGCTTCTCAGTGGAGGGCTATGAGCACTATAGTGTAAGAGAGTGCCTTAGATTTTCTTCTTTTCTGTGAGTCAGTATTGGTGTTAAACTTTATTCTCTTGAGCAATCCTTCACCATTTGTATTGATCTCTATTTATCTGCATAGAGTGCCACGAAGCCCTGAGCATTAGTTTTTGAGCATTTCCTTGAAAAATCTTGTAAACATCTGAATCGAATCAAGAAGTGTATGGTCTTCCTTGGTCAATTGTTGTTCATATTTTTCTAAATTATGTACCACTCTGTGCAATCCTTGTTATCTACCTGCTCACAGAAATGTTAAAGGGTATATTTCCCTAAGAGAACCCCCCTTGAGTAGGCGACGTACTGGATGTGTTAATCTTTAATCTCTACTTTTGTTAAAAGTGAATACCCCAGTACCTCTTCTACAGTTTGGCACGCACGGTGGGACCCTTTGCATCTCTGTGAGAGGTATTCTTGCCCTATTACATTGGCAAGTAGGTACATGACCCATACACGAGCAGATAAGGAGTCTCTTCGTGTTCGGAGGAGCCTTAACAAGTTAGAAATAACCACGGCTAGTGAGTCTACCTCCCCTCTGCCTTCCCTAAATTTATCTATTGATTTGGGTACGACACCATTGTCAAAAGAGAGGTATAGGAGAACCCTAGACTTCTCCTCAGATATGTCCGAAGAAACACCAGTACAAATGGAGGACCTCTCTCATTTGCTCTCCAGATTAAACATCAAATTCCCTACCTTCACAGGGACAAGCTTATGAGGATGCTGATGATCATGTGAGGAGATTCATCTCTCTATGCCGTGGAAGAGGTCTGCAAAATAGAGAGGATGCAATGCTGGCACTTTTTCCATCCACATTGGAGGGTCTTGCAGATAAATGGTATAGTCAATATGCCGATGGCCATTTCACTACATGGGAGGCTCTGAAGGCGGCATTCTCACAGACATTCCGACCAAGTGATTCCTCAGAAAGAGCTCTAGATCAGCTAGAGAATTTGAAGCTAAGATCAGGTGAATCTTTTCATGAACTTCACACTAGAACAAAAGCACTTGTTGCACATCTGCCACATGCTCCAGGTGACTTTTTGGTTAAAAAGTGGATAGAGAAGGCTCTGCCCAGGTCATCTCAGCAGAAGCTTCGTGAGTCTCTTAGATTGGATGCCACCCTCAATGATTTTGTTGCAGCGGCATCACGCATTGAAGAAGCAAGGCAACATTTTGAAGGGGATACACAACCTAAGTATGCTGCAGACATGGATCCTATTGAGCAACTAAGGAGGGAACTAGAGGCATTAAAAATGCAACAAAATCAACAAGAAGAGAAGGTCTTGCCACCACTGCGACGCACGGATGATGAGGTAGCCCAACTTCGCCGTGAGTTAGAAGATTTGAAGACCACACAAGATATAAGGAGACAAATTTGGTGGCACGATCTGTAACAACAATGGACATTCCAATGCTAATTGCCCTAACAAGGTAAGCTGTCAATTTTGTGGAAAGGATGGTCATGAAGCTAGAGATTGCTACTACCTCAAGGGTACACAGCAAAGAAGTAACCCTCAAACTTTGGATTCATACTATGCTAGTACTTCAAATACATCTAATAGAGAGGAGAATCGGCCTGCAAAACCTAGGTATAATAGACCTTTGATGTGCTATCGTTGTGGTGAGTACGGCCACATGCAAAACAGGTGTTCCCTCCCAGAAGATGCACCTCCTTGTCAACATTGTCCAGAGGCCAAGGATCATTATACCAAGGATTGCCCAAGAGGTCGTCCTGCTCCAATTCATATGATTGCAGTCTCTCCACATGAAGAAGGAAAAACCACTCAGACTTATGCTGTTTCATCCTCTGCAATGCCCATGATGACTAGAGCTAGGCAAGCAGCTGCAACCCAGAGAGATGAACAACAAGGATTTCAGGATAAAGAGGAAGAAAAGGAGTCTGGATGGAAGGACCAAGCACAAATTGAAGGAGCTTATAATAGGATGACTACTTCTTTAAAGGGCCAACCAACAAGTCTGCAAGAAAAACACTCAGGAGGTAAACATTGAACAGGTCTTGAAAGGTATTCATCACAAGGTTAGTCTATATGAACTTATAAGGATGGATTCAAAAATAAGAAGTGACTTACTGAAGATTATACACTGTGCTCACTTGGTCCAATCACCTAGTATAGATGGTTTCATGGTTGATTTTCCCCCTGCACCCTTAGCAGACTACCAAAGCTCAAGATTATCTGTTTGTGTAAAGGATGAAACTCTCACAGGTGTGATCATAGATGGAGGCTCTGGTATCAATTTGATGCCAGATTTCACAATGAAGAAACTGAATTTGAACCCCACCAAAATGGCACCATTTACAGTTACACTAGCAGATCAACATCGGGTTGCTTCTCTTGGCATTATTGAAAAGGTACGGTTGATAGTACAGGGTTGCCACTTTGTGTTGGATTTTGTTGTTATTGCACTTCCACAGGAGACTTCTTACCCTTTACTCCTGGGGAGACCTTGGCTGAGACAAGCAAAAGCTTTGCAAGATTGGGGGAAAAACAAACTATGGATTTCAACAAGCACCAATAGTCAACTACAACTACATTTGGAAGAGGGATTCGACTCAAGAAAAACCACTGGATATACTGTCGATACTCAGGTAATGCCCTCTATACCCCAAGAAGATGATACATTGTTAAATTGGATGATGGGAAGTGCAGAGTGTTGCACAGTAGAGATCAATGAAATTGAGGAAGAAGTTGTAGATAAAGTAATTACATAAAAGGGCAACGAAGACCACAAGGTGTTGAAGAATGAACAATTGAAGGAAACTACAAGCTTTGAAGAGGCAACTAATATAAAAGTATCGGAGGGAGAAGGTTATGAATTTAAGAGCAGAGAAGATCTTCCTTTTGCAGATATACCTCAAGGATGGATGGAAGAACATGTTGCAGAATATAATTAAAATCCACTCCTGCATATAGTGGAGATGATTTCTCAAACAAGACGAGTCCTGAAACATTGGTTCAAGAAGTAAATTTAGGAAATGAAGAGAACCCTCAAAGAGTTCACTTGGCATCCTAGTTGTGGCATTATCCTCCTTTACTACAGAAGGTAACTGCTTTGCTTTTTGCCTATAAAAGTGTCTTCGCATGGTCCTACAAAGATCTAACAGGAATACCAGAAGAGCTTGGGTTACATCGGATACCCTTGGTTGAGGGAGCTGCACCTGTAAGAAGTAGGCCATATCGACTCAATCCGAAGCATGCAGAGGCGGTAAAAGCAGAGATTACAAAACTAGAAGAAGCAGGTATAATTGTGCCAGTAGAACATTCCAGGTGGCTTTCTTCTATGGTTATTGTGCCGAAGAAAAATAGTGGAAAAATAAGGGTATGTGTTGATTTCCGTGCTTTGAATAAAGTGACTATTCAAGATGGATTTCCTCAGCCCTTCACAGAGCAAGTACTTGAAGAGGTAGCTGGTCACACTTTGTATAGTTTCTTGGATGGTTTTAGTGGCTACAATTAGATAGTGATCCATCCTGATGATAGGGACAAAACAGCCTTTGTCACTCCCTGGGGCACTTATGTCTATACTCGAATGGCTTTTGGTTTGAAGAATGCCCCAGCTTCATTTAATAGAACGATGTATCTAATATTGGGCAAATGGTTAACAACTTTTCTACGCATTTTCATGGATGACTTTTCAGTATTTTCAGGTACAGATAGAAGGGCAGCAGTTCAGGATTTCCATGACCATTTGGAAAATCTAAAAGAAATTTTTGAGCAATGTCTCAAAACAGGTTTGAAATTGAATCCTGATAAATGTCACTTTTTGGTCACTAAGGGCACTCTTCTTGGTCACATAGTATCTGCTGAAGGCATAACTGTTGACCCTGCAAAGGTTACAGCTATTCTTTCCATGCCCATTCCACAAAGCCCAAAGGAAGTGCAAAGTTTCTTGGGCCATGCAGGGTATCACAGAAGATTCATTAGGATGTATTCAGAAACTGCTAAGCCCTTGTCAAGGCTTACCAGCAAAAGATCCCTTTCTCATGGAGTGCTGAAGCCGACAAAGCATTTTGTGAACTAAAGTTGAGGCTATGTACTGCTCCACTTTTAAGTGTTCCCAATTAGTCATTGGAATTTCATGTGCATACAGATGCTAGTCTTCATGCTGTTGGTGCAGTTCTAGCTCAACCATCATCTCACAAAGTGGATAGACCTATCTCTTATGCAAGCAGATTACTCAACCAAGCTGAAAGAAATTACAGTACAACGAAAAGAGAAGGTTTGGCTATCGTATTTGCTCTTCAGAAGTTCCGACATTATCTCCTTGGTGTACATTTCATTGTTATTTCTGATCATCAACCCTTGAAGTATTTGATAAACAAGCCTAGAGTAGCTGGAAGGATCTGGAGATGGTTACTCCTATTTCAAGAATTTAATTTTGATATTCATATTAAGCCAGGAAAAGAGCACTACATGGCAGATCAAGTGTCCAGGACGGCAATGAGCGAAAAGGCAACAGGTATTAATGATGAATTGGTGGATAGCAATCTTTTTCTAGTAGCAATTCGGACTGGTTGGTATGATGAAATTCTCCATATTCTTACTACTGGAAAGATCCCAGAACACTTGACACCTGTAGAAAAGAGAAGATTGCTCCTGAAAACCAAAGCATATTCTCTTATAAATGGAAATTTATATAAATACTGTCAGGATGATATATTGAGAAGGTTTGTCTATCCAGAGGAGGTAAATCTTCTACTAGAGGCTGCACACAATGAAGGACATCTAAAGGGGGAAGAATTGGCTCATAGAATCATCCACAAAGGTTTATGGTGGCCTCATATTTTCAAGGATGCAATCAAGTTTGCTAAAGAATGCCACATCTGCCAGAGGTGTGCTCCCACGCCAACTAGATTGAATTTCCAACCATTAGTCATATCTACTGGATGGCTTCCATTTGAACGATGGGGTCTTGATTTCATAGGACCAATTAGCCCGACTGGTCAACCTGGAGGTAAAAAGTATATTTTGATGGCTACATGTTATGCCACTAAATGGGTAGAGGCTAAAGCTACTGGGGATTGCATGGCTTTAACAGTAGCTAAATTTGTGTATAAGCCTACTTTCTCAAGATTTGGTTGCCCACTGGAGATTACTAGTGATAGAGGCACACATTTTGTAAATCAATTGCTCCACTTTATATTTGACAAGTACAAAATCTTCCATAAAAAGTCTTGTGCCTATTACCCAAGGGCAAATGGCCAAGCAGAGAGTTCCAATAAGATTTTGATCGGACTACTTCACAAATTATCTTTTGATCATCAAAGCTCTTGGCCACTAGCACTAATTGGTGCAATTTGGGCTTTCAGAACCACGAAGAGGGGAACCACAGGCGAGACTCCATTTCACTTAGTTTATGGGAAAGAGGCATTGGCACCATTTGAGTTTATCATCAGAAAAGAAATAGGAATCAAAACCATTGGAATTGAACCCCCCATTCAGAGATTGGTGGCATTAGAAGAGTACAGAGAAGGGACAATGCAGAAACTTCTGGTGACACAAGAAGAGCGCAAGAGATTGGATGACAGGTATCTGAGATCCAATGAAGTTCAGGAAGGGTCTATGGTTTTAGTGCATCAGGTTCCACCAAGTCAAACTAAATTGGCACCCAAGTGGATAGGACCTTATAAGGTAATCAAGGTATTGCCACATGGCGCAGTGCATCTGGAAGATCTGCAGGGTAAAAGGATTCCCCTGGTCAACATCTCCAGGGTGAAGAAGTATCTGAATTAGGTCAAAATGGAAGCATTCCACCCCTTGTACATACCATGTTTCTTTTCAGTAATTGCAGAATAACTAGATCTCATTGAAATGAGTAAAATAAGGGGAGAAATTGCACCAGGGACGGTGCAAAAGCTTGATGAGAGGGTCTGTAGTGCCCCTTCTCTTTTTCCTTTCTCTCTTTATGGCATGTGAGCAGTGGGCAGAACCCACTGACACTCTGAGCTTGAAGTCCGAAGAAGATAGAAGAAAGAGAGATTAAAAGGAGAGCTCTCAGATGCCTTGGGCTGCATTGGGCTGCAGCTTTAAGGAATGTTCCATCCCATTTCATGGACATAATGGGTTCCGGGCAGTTGTTGCTTTCAATTGTTGCTTTCATTGCCACCTTAGTGATTTGTTTTATCTATCTTTCTCCCTCTCTATCCCTCTCCCCCCTCCATTTCCCCCCTCACCTCGCCACTCACCCCCACCAATTTCCCCGCCTAATCACCCTCAGACCCCGCGAGCTATCTCTCTCTCTCTCTCTATTTCTCTCTCTCTCTCTCTCTCTCTCTCTTCCTCCCCCTCCATTCACCTCCACCCGCCCCTCCACTCTCCTCCACCCGCCCCCTCCATGCATCTCCGCCCCCTCCACTCCCCCTCAACTCTCCTCCACCCGCCCCCTCCATGCATCTCCGCCCCCTCCACTCCCCGTCCATTCACCTCCACCCGCCCCCTCCACTCCCCCTCCACTCCCCCTCCACTCTCCTCCACTCCCCCTCCACTCTCCTCCACTCAAGGACTCCTTGGCTTGCACAAAATGGAGCTACAAAATTATGAAATGGTATTTACAATGATTGTTAGTGATGAGAATCACTGTTGTAAAGATGTTGATTTGGAAAAATTTGAAGGGCCTATCTGCCAGATTTGCGTCGACTACTCTGTCTACTTAATCCTTCACCTCGCTCTGACTCTCTCCGCTGGCTTCCTTGTCTAGTCAATCCTTGGGTACCCATACTGCTCTCAACACCCCCCCTCTCTCGCGTCTGTCGTCTCTGACAGACTCTTGTTGCTGGGAGTGCTGGATGTAATAGTCCACCACATGAGTGGCAAGTTGATGTTTTTGTATGCGTAGTCCTCTGGCCAAATCTGTCATCATGCGATCCCAATCAATTGGTCCTGGAATGTTCGGATGTGGGAGACGTAACTGATTTGCATGGATGGCTTGTTCTACTACGAATAGATGTAGCAAATGTGTTGGTCTGGGAATGAAAATTTCCGAATGATATTCCCAGAATCCCGTAGAGAACATTTCCTCAAATGTCTACTTGAAGCATGCGGGTAAGTACTTTATTCGTGCATGCTGGGCAAAGATTATATTGACCGAGGGAGTTTGGCTCATGTCGTAGACTAAATCCTTGTTACCTTGAGAGAATCCAAGGGCAGAGATGTATGGAGCTTGTACCTTCTGAAAGGTTTTGAAGACAATGGTCATGAGCTCGAATATTTTAATACACATTTTTGCTTCTATGTCGGGTACATTATTTAGACGAGTAGACCAGTGTCGAATTGTTGATATCAGGTAGGCTACGGTTGGGGTCCCTCGAGGCGGAGCAAAATATGGATAGTTAACCCAAGCCGAGCATTCTTTATTGTTGCGTACCTTGATTGCAAATGCTTGCCAGGATCTGCGACGTACCATTGGGCAATAGCATGGATTATACTTGATGTACAGTGGCATGGTTGCCCATGTGCTCATCATCTCAGGGTAATCGGTTAGTAGACGTGCACGCCAATTGGGTTGGAAGATCGAGCCAGCACGGGCATCTGCCGGTAAGTCCGTTGGCTCAAATTGAGTGGCGAATGTGGGCTCCTTCCCTGTAGGCCTTCTAACTTCTGCATTATAATCATGTAGCAAGACAAAGTAAGGCATGTATTGTGTCTCTAATGTTGTGATCAAGCGTTGGTGGGATAGGTTCTGAAAGTAAGAAGATCGAAGGACAGTTTCTTCCAAATTTGTGAGAGATTGAATTTGCACGGCAACGCGATCATCATGTGTCTTTCCTACTTTCTCGATTCTTTTAACCCAATCTAGAACTCCAATTTCTAAAGTGTCCTGTCCTTCCTCTGTTACCCAACCGCCGGGTGTGGGCATCGGCTCGTACAGCTCTTCATAGCTGTCATCGATGGGGATTTCCACAACTGTTTCAGGTTCTGGTTCTTCAGTTGGCAAGGGTGGCCTTTCATATGGTAAGAGGCGTGCTTGGAGTTTTGCCACCTGTTTCCGGAGGGTCTCTACTTCTTCTGTAGAGTGTTGCAAGATTATCGGCTCCTGTTGAGCTGTGGGGGCACTGGCTATCTGCTTCTTTAGATCCGCACATTCAACCTCTAACTTTTCATATGACTCCAAGAAATTTGCATGCTCTTCGAGTAAGATGCGAATGTCTTCAGATGGGACTGCTCTATACTTGGTAGGGCTAATGGTTGCTCCTGCAATTCCTTCCATAGCCGCTTCAAAGTTGTCTTGGTTTTGTTGCTGAAGCCTCTTGTTCTCTTCTAGTGCTGCTGCCATATGCTTCCTTAATAGCCCAAGATTGCGTCTAAGTGTAGCATTGGATATCATTTGTGACTCGAGCATACTTTCGAGTTCCTTCATTGCTTGATCATCCATTGTCGATATTTTCCATTCCAATTCTGTGTGAGCCTGTTGTAAGGTGGTATGTTCTGCTAGAAGGGTTTGGTAATCATCTTCGAGAGTGTTGACTCTAGCTTGTAGACGCTGAGATTCTGCTTGGAGGGCAACAGTGCGTTCTTCCAATTGATGGTATTCTTATTGTAGTTGATGTGCACACTGAAGTAATGTAGTGAACGTGCTATTTACATTATTAGATGCAAGGGGAAAAGTTTGGAATGCAGGGGAGGTGGGAATGGGAAGGGAGGTAGTGAATGCTGTGTCTGCTAATGATGTGTTGAGTGGTGAGGTGGGGGGTAGTGGAGGGGGAGAGGGTGGAATTGTGGGGAGAGGTGCTGTGGTGGGTGAAATGTCCATTGGGTCAGAGAGAGTGGTGTGTACAAGGGCTACCATGTAGGTGGGTATGGTAGGTGAAGTGAGTGTGGTGTTCGTGTAGATTGATGTCGTTGCGAACATCGGGGAAATGTGCCTCTGAAACATTGGAGTGCTGATGGACTGCGCCACGAAGGATGGTTGTTGGGGTGGTGCGGTTAGGTTGAATGAGGTGTAGGGGACAGCTGGGAAGGGAGGGTCATGGAATGGAGGTATCCGTATTGGGGGATAGGCTGGGAAACACAGGGTACCTTCTGTGGGTGCCGGGTTTCCAACCACACTTGGAATTATGGGTTGGCCAATTATGGGTTCGGAGGATAGAAGGGTTGAGGTGTACAAGGGATTGGTGATGAAGGAGAAGAGGGTGTCTTGTGAGGTGGGTTCTCGAAATGAGAATGATGTGAATGAGGTTGGGTTATAAGTGAAGATAGAGGTGACAACTGCCGTTTCTTCCATGGTGGGAGGTGCTGGTGGGGGTGGAGAAGGTGGTGATGGGGGGTGCTGGGGTGAGATGGGTGATGTCTGAACGAAGGTTTCAGCAGAGAGGTCAATGGTGGTGGTGGGGGTAGCTGTGGCTTCAATGGTTACTTCTTGTTCTGTGACGGGCATCCTGATAGTCTTACCTACTCGTGGTAATGTGTCGACTGTGCGTTTGTCATACCTCACGGACTAGCGGACTGCAGTGTGGACAGCCTCTGGAACTCCTAAAGATTCTGAAACTAATTTGAGGGTGTCAATGAAATGTTGATCCACCCCATCATCTGATAGCATTTCTTGCATCAAAGCTTGACCTGACACAAGAGAGAGTTGATGCCTTTCTTGTACTACTTTGATTGTGTCGTATAACCTTTGTAGTTGAGCTGTATATGCAGGTGCACCTACAAGTCGTGGCACTTCTTGTTGCTCACCTTGATGCTCTTGATCATAATCCTCCTCATCTTCCTCCTATTCTTCATCTTCATCATCCTCTTCATCCACTTCAACTATGGTGACAGGTACTTGGGAGGTTGTTGCCTGCGTTTGCACATTCTCCACTTGTTGTGCCTCTTCTGCCTCCAGCTCTACATCTTGTAATAATTGTTTGAAATCTTCATTTGTGAGTTCTTCCAAAGGTGCACCTCCGGGAAATTCAAGATCGGTTGGGATGGGAGGGAATATCAAGTTAGGACCATCGGTGCTGCGTCTTGGAAGTCGGAGTGTGAATGGTCGGACTCTTCGGGGTGGAGGGGTAACATCCGGTGTTAGGGTGGCTCCACGTGGTTGAGCACAAGGGACTTGGATAGTTCCTCTCATCTTCTTAGAAGGGGGTCCAGTGGATGTCCTGCCTCTGAACTGCTCTACTCGATTCCACATCAGGGCCCGCTGAATAGGGATTTCATAAGCCATACATCTATAAATGATTCTAGTCAGAGCACAACATCCATATAAAACATGCTTCCGCGGCCATCGTTTGTGGGCTAGGTGTATCTGGTCAATTATCCAGTGGGGTAAGTTGATGGTAAGGCTCTGTGTCTCTGCCAGATACAAACTAAACCATATCTTTTTGGGTGGCATGGTGAATCTATCTTGGGTAGGAAAAGCAAAGTGTTGCATGCACATGCGAAGGTGGATTGCAATATTAGGCGTCATGGCCACCATGTCCTTGAGCTTGGTGAGGCTTCGATTATTCATGTAATCACGCACTAGGGTCTCCTTCTCTGTTGGAATATGCATTCCGCGCATATCTAGGGCCTCTCTCACCAAGTTGTTCGATAGCCTAAACCTCTTGAGCTCATTTCCCTTTGTCAGAGATGGAAGCACAAATGAGCTTGCGCCTTTTGGGTTCTTGTTTGGAGTCAAGGTGTTGATGAGATAGTAGCATCGCATGAAGTCAGGCTTTGGGAGCCCGGCACTGAAGTATGCACCCAATCCTGCCTTCTCCCATACCGGACGTAGGCCTTCTGCATTTTGTAACTTCTCGAATTCCCTTGTAAAGAAATGGTATTTACCTTGCTTCCCATTGAATTCCAACTCTGATTCCCATAGGTATGATCCCTCTTCCAAGGGTCCTGCAACTTCACTAAACCAGTGGGAAGTTTTTCCTACGGGCATGGTATGGCCACTGGGAGGGTCCGCTATAGGTATGATTTTGATGGCCTGCAATTCTTCTGGTCTTTCATTTGTCTCAGGCAAAACGGGTAAACTGTCTAAGTCCACCACTTGCTGGTTCGTTTCTGTTTGAGAGCTAGTTCCTGTCGCCTCAGCCATGTTGAAAAATTTGCAACCGGTTCTGTGAGAATATATGAATAAATGTTAACATTGCAATGGACACAAAAGTGACATTGTGTCCTCGTTACAACATTAACCTGAGCTTTTAGTGATAAGTCAGTCAGTCAGTGAGTGCGCGGTGCTTGTGTGTGTAGTTAGGAGTTGGGTAGACCTAGGAGTTAAGTGGAATGATGTAGTGTGAGAGTGATGTAGTTAGTAGGTGGGCATGGATGTACACCTAGGGTCCGGGGGTTTATTACAAGTTTTAGGCTGCCAAATGCAGTGGATGGGTTTTGATCTTGATTTTGTGGAGACTCTGGAGAGTTTGATAGGAGTATCTGCTTGAAAATGAGGCTTTTTAGGGACCCATTTACTAGTGATTTTACTTGTGCTCATGGAAGAATATGTGTTCGTGCGTGATGTGTAAGAATGGGCAGCGGATGTTCGAGTGAGTGAAACGTGTTGTACCGGGTGTGGCCTCGGTGTAGCTATTTGAGCCCGCAAGCAAGCCTTAGGCACCCAGATTCGTCGTGATTGTGGGCTGGCCTTCATCGACTTCTTGGGTACCCAAATAGACTTTACTTTAGCAGAAGAGTTTATGAAAGACTTCTTATTAGTGTCGTGTTGTGGATTACTAATAAGAGGTTTCGGCCGTGGGGTCGGCATAGTCGCAATAGGGTGTTCGCCTTTCCGCATCCATACTTGTTTCAACGACTGAAACCTTCTGCTTTGCTCCTTTTTTTGGCCTCCAGTATAGGTAGTACTCTGCTTCCTCTGTATTTGATCTGCCATTGGCTGCTGCATCCTTCTGGCCTTTGGAAAAGAAGGGAGTACCGTCTTATCCTTGACTCCATTGTTGAGACAATCCTCGTTCTGCATCATACAGTTTTGGACAAGAATAGCATTGTCAACTTCATGTGCACCCGTGGAAGGACCAGGAGTTCGTGCCTTACCTAGTTCCTTGAGTGCCTCATTTTCCAATTCAACTGTAATTCGACTATGATTTACCCATACCTGAAGAAGTCCTCTTCTTAGGTTTAGGTTGACTACATGATCATAGATCCAGTCCTGACCCAAGACAAGAGGCTTAGTGAGGTCCTCATCTTGACACACTAGTACTTTGACTGTCATTGCTTCGTCTTAAATATAGAGGGGAAGTTCCACCTCGCCCATGCAAGGGGTTTCCACACCTCCCAATCCTATGAGATATGCTTCTATAGGATTGATGGTTAATTTCAACTTTTGACAGTACGAAAATTTAACAGCACTAGTGAATGCACCTGAGTCAATCAAGGCTCTTACAGTCCTTGCACCCTTTCCTTGTCCTATCTCTACGGTTATAAAAGGACGTCGATCAATTATCCTATGAGAGCTGATACCTGAAACTTCACACATAGCCACATGATATCCTTGATCTGCATATGCATCTGTCCTAGGTTGCTCTCTACCTTGTCTTCTCATCTTCATTCTCCGGATGCGTTCCAATGCTTCTGCTTGAGCTTCTTCGCGAATTCGTTTTTCTTCGTCTTTGTGTTTCTTAGCAGTGTTGAGTCGACTTAGCATCTCTTCCGTCAGAGGTTCCTGATATAACTTGACTCTGCATCCGCTAATGTAGCTCGGGAGGACATCACCCTCTAAAGTGGCTAGTTGTACTACTCCACTTGTGGAGATCCTATTTATGATCATAGGTCCGTAGCCTCTCTTTTCTAGCTTCCTTGCGTGTTGTTTCAATGTGTAGACTAAAACTAGATCTCCTGCTTTCAAGCCCTTATCCTTCACATGTGCATCGAAATATGCCTTTTGCCTCTTCTTGGCTGCATAAATTCCTGCGGCAGCCCTCAATCGTGTTTCTCCTAGTCGTTCAAGGTCAAAAAGTCTAGAGGAGAGTTCATGACCCGTCCATTCATGATCTTGTGCTACTTTCAATGTAGGTATTAAGAAGTCCAACGGTAGCACTGCGTTTTGGCCAAATACCATCTGAAAGGGGCTGGCTTGGAGTACCGTTTTGTAGGCGACTCGGTATGCCCAAACAGCATGGTGTAGCTGTTTGTCCCAATCAGAGCGTTTATTATTCACTAATTTGGTCAACACATTGCACAGAATCTTCTTTGTGCTTTCGGCTTGCCCATTAGCTTGTGGGTGGTAGGGGGCAGACTTCTTATGGACTACTAAGAATTCTTGGAGCAGATTTTCAATCACTTCATTCAAGAAGTGAGTGCCTCTGTCACTGACTAGCTCTATAGGTAACCCGTATCTGGTGAACACATTCTCAAATAGGAACTTAGCAGTTGTCTGAGCATCATTCTTTGTCGTAGCTTTTACCTCTACCCACTTTGTTAGATAGTCTGTAGCAACGATGATATATTCTGCATGGGAACCCTCAGCTGGGGGATTAATAGGGCCTACAAAGTCTATTCCCCACTTAGAGAATGCTCGTCCACCCATCATGGGTTTCAATGGCATCTCATCTTTGCGTATAGGAGGCTGAGCTCGCTGACAAACATCACACCGTTTCACATAGGTATGTGCATCCATGTGAAGGGTCGGCCACCAGAAGCCCGCAAATAGTATTGCCTTGATCACCCGATCTGGTCCAAAGTGTCCTCCTACTACACCCTGGTGAGCAGTTTCCAAGATCTTGAGATATTCACTCTTATGGACACATAGTCTCAGGTAACCATCTTTACCACGCTTGTATAGATTATCACCAATGAGTGAGTAATCCAGGGCTTCTTGTTCTAAACTCCTTTTCCTAGCCAGAGTCATGTTTGGAGGGAATGTTTTCGTCCTCAGGACGGATACTAGTGGTTCACTCCAATCTGGCACTATGGACACTTGATAAAGAGTGGCATGTTCCACAGGTGGTTTAGTGCAACAGATTGGGCATTCCTTGCACAACTTTTGGACATCAGCCTCCATAGTCGGCCAATGCACTCCGAGTCTCCTTAGTGTCTGTAGGTTTCGTTGCTTTGAGTAGTGTTGCTCTAATGCACCTACATGTGCTAATTGCAACCATTTAGCGTACTCATCCTCTTCCACACAACAAGCCAAGATCCCTTGATCGTGTGCTTGTACATACTTCCTGCCATGATGTGATACTTTTGGGCTTTTACTACCTCTCTATCCTGTGTGTTTATTACTGGATGGCTAGGCCCGTATGTCAATACTGGCACTAGTGGCTTAGCCCACTGTGGCACCACTTCCAAATTAAACAAGTAAGCATCAGGAAGGTCATCTGACACTCCTTGTGGAGCTTCTCCAGATGTGAGTCTAGAGAGATGGTCTGCTCTCAAGTGAGTCCTACCTTTCCTTACCACAACCTCGAAGTCGTATTCCATTAGTAAGAGAAACCATCTTACTAATCTACCTGTATTGCATGGCTTGTTCACGAGATATAGCAGTGCCTGATGGTCAGTAAAAAGTTTAAACTTATTTGCAAGCAAATAATGTCTAAACTTTTTAACCGCATATACCATGCCTAATCCTTCTCTCTCCGTAGTGGTATAATTTCGTTCAGCTGCATTCAATTGTCTACTAGCATAGGCAATTGGAAGATCCATATTACCTTGTTGCGCGAGTACACACCCAATAGCATAATTGGATGCATCCACATGAACATGGAAAGGCTTATTCCAATCTGGTGTGGTTAAGATTGGTGCTGAACATAATCGCCGTTTAAGCTCATTGAAGGAATTCTCACATTCATCAGTCCACTCAAAGTTAGTCAGAAGTCCGTACATGGGCTTGGCAATGACAGCATGCATGTGAATGAACCGGCGGTAGTAACCACAATGCCCCATGAAAGCCTGTACTTCCTTGATGTTCTTTGGCCTAGGTAACTCGGCTATGGCTCTCACTTTCTCTTCATCAGTGGATATGCCATTCTTTGACACTATGTGTCCTAGAATCTTGCCTTGCCTGACCATAAAAACGCACTTTTCTGGGTTTAGGCAGACTTGATATTCTCTACATTTGTCAAAGATTTGTCTGAGTTCAGGAATATGGGTTTGTCTGATGTTGGAATGAGCACAAAGATCATCAACATAGACTTCTAAGTTCTTCCTCAGGAACTCTTTAAATACATGGCACATCAGCCTCTCGAAGGTTGTTGGTGCATTGGTAAGCCGAAATGGCATTACTCTAAAGGCAAATATGCCCCATTCAGTGGCAAATGCCATCTTATGCTGATCTTCTGGAGCTATGGCTACTTGATTGTAGCTCGAAAATCCATCGAGGAAGCTGTATACTTCCTTGCCTGCTACTCTTTCTAAGAGATGCTCTGTGATAGGAAGCGGATAGTTATCTCGAATTGTGGCTGCATTAACCTTCGTCAAGTTAATGCATACACGCAGCTTTCCATTTTTCTTGGGCACCACTACGATGGGGGATACCCACTCAGTGTGCTCAATTTCATAGATAAATCCAGCTTCAACCAGTCTATCTATCTCCTCTTTGATCTTGGCAGCTGTTGAGCCCTGGCAAGGTCGAAACTGGGAAAAGTCAAGATCAAAGTAAAGTCAAAGTCAAGATCAAAGTAAAGTCAAGGGTCAAAGTGCACGGGTAGTGCACCTTCAGTGGTCATAAAAAGAAGACTTTAATTGTTCATTTGGCAATATTGCAGAAGTATTTTATGAAGTCTCTTAAGGTCAAAAGGTGTTTTTTAAGTAATGTGGAGGGTCCAGGTGAACCCCTCTTGGGTACAAAGGTGACAAATTAAAAAGAGAAAAAAGTAAAGGTACGTGAAGCGGCTGGGTATGCACATGTGGGAATAAGGCCACCCAATCAAAATTTTTCTTTTGTCTAAAGTTCCTACAGGACAAAGAAGCAATTCGTTGGCCGCCAACTAAAAAGAGAATCTTGGGACATCAAAGGAAGCCCAAGAGTCACGGGACCGGCGCATTCAAAAGAGGACAAGGGCTATTCTTGGAGACACATATTGAGAGCAAGGAGCAAGAGAGAGCTTCAGAGGAAGCAAGAAAGGAAAGGAAGAGCCACCAGTGCACGACGACACTGAAGAGTGCAAGAGGTGTCAAGAGGAAGGTGTGCAGAGAAGGCGGGGTTGGATTCCAAGAGTCCCAAGGTCTATTGTGTGTGCGCGGCCGAGATACCAATTCCTTAGCTTGGTGGAAGCTTAGTGCAAGGTGTGCACAAGGGAAGCGTGAAGCAAGTGAAGGATTGGTGCAGGAGAGACCGGTGCCAGAGGACTTGAGATAATTGGTCTTCTGTAATTGACATTCTCTGAAGTTGTATTTAGTCATTGATTGGACTGTGTTCAGTCATTGTAATTGTTGCAAGATAATCAATATTCAAGGTTTCCAGGAGTACTCCTTTGCAGAAGTTCTCACTGTTATTCCATTTTCATCATGTCCTTTTTCTCCTACAAACCCTCAAACTCCTTCTTGTCCACGAATCCCCAACAAATTTGGCTCGATGAACCCTCACCATCTACCAGAGTGGTACAATTAGAAGAACTCGAATCTTTTGCAGTACAGACAAGAAGCAAGGGAACGGCAAAAGTGGTAGAAAATCAAGAATAGATAATTAAGGAATTGAACAAAGACAGAGTTGCATTTGAGGACAAAGCCACCACAAGTGCAGACACAAACCAAAAGGAATATCTCATAGGCACCAGTGATGCCATTGGGCATGCCTTCAACAGGGCTCAAGAAGAGTTTGGCAAAGCAAATGAAGCTCACTCTCTTAAAGAGTCAGAGGCTTCAAAACTACTCAAGTCAATGAAGAAGGAGGTTAGTATTTTTGAATTAATAAAGATGGATGGGAAATTCAGGTCAGAATTATTGCAGATAATTGATGAGGCTTCTACTACAAGCTTAGTGGCCAAGACTGCTATTTTACATAAAGGGATAATTAGGGGGGAAGCACCCCTTACCGATTATAAAAGTCCTCGGCTTACAATATCAATCAAGGGTCATGAATTTCAAGGTGTTATTGTAGATGGTGGTTCTGGTATTAACTTGATGCCTGAACATACCATGAAAAAGATTGGACTCCACCCTTCAAGACCTGCAAATTTCACGGTTACGTTGGCAGATCAGAGCGAAGTAAGGCCCTTGGGGGTAATCCCAAAAGTTCCACTTGAAGTACAAGGTAATCTATTCATTCTGGATTTTGTGGTTTTAAGATTGCCCCAGGTTGAAGGAGGATTTCCTCTCTTAATTGGAAGACCTTGGCTGAGGCATGCCAGTGTCATTCATGATTGGGGTAAGGACACTATGTGGGTTCAAAAGAAAGGGCAGGAGCTGACACAAATTCATTTAGAAGAAGGCCCAGACAATCAAGGAAACACTAGTATGATGCAAACATTGAGCATTTGCATGGAAACAGAAGCGGAGGATCAACCCCAAATAGATTTTGAGGAAGAAGAGGATATTCTAAGTTGGCTCCAAGCAGGCAACTCTTCCTCTTGTTTTGGAATTTTCCTTGATAATCCTGGCACGACTGAAGATTATGATGAAGACAAGGAAAAGGTCCAGGTTGATGGATTGGGAGAGCCCATCACTGACCACAGAAGGGGCAGGAAGATACCCCTCAAACACAAATTAGAGGAGGATGTGTCAACCACAGATAACGAAGTTTCTAAAGCTAAAAACAAGGTAAAAAATTCTAAGGTTGAATGTTCTTTCCCAATTCAAGAAATCCCTGCAGGATGGATGCAGGATAAGGAGGAACACATCGAAGTCCAAAATACACCTGCTTATGAAGCAATGCACGAAAAGCTAGTAGAAGAAGACAAGGAAGCAGATGCACAGGGAGATAATATGGTAACAAGAAATCCGGTCCAAGAAATACACTTAGGCACTCAAAACAATACTCAACCAGTTCTGGTGGCCACTTGGTTGTGGAGCCACCCAGAGCTCCTGGAAAAGGTAAAATCATTCTTGACCCAGTATGCAGATGTTTTTGCCTGGCATTATAAAGACTTAGAAGGAGTGCCTGCATCTTATGAAGAGCACAGAATCCCTCTGGTTGATGGAGCCAGACCCATCAGAGGAAGGAGCTATAGACTCAATCCAAAGTATGCCGAAGCCGTCTATGTGGAAATCCAAAAGATGGAGGATGCAGGAATCATCATTCCTGTGGGGCACTCAGAGTGGCTCTCACCTATGGTTATAGTACCGAAGAAGAATACAAATAAAATCAGAATTTTTGTTGACTTTAGAGCTCTCAACAAGGTGACCATTCCAGATGGGTTCCCTATGCCTTTTGCAGAACAGGTCATTGAAGAAGTGGCTGGGCATGCATTATATAGTTTTATGGATGGATTCAGTGGCTATAATCAAATATCAATACATCCAGAGGATGGTGAAAAGACTACTTTTATCACACCTTGGGGAACATATGTGTATGTAAAAATGCCATTTGGGCTCAGAAATGCTCCAGCCACCTTTAACAGAACGGTCAATCTCATTTTTGGCCCCCTATTGCTGGAATCACTTAGAATCTTCATGGATGACTTCTCTTCGTTTTCAGGATCTCACAAGGAAACTCATCTAGATTGTTTGGACCAGCACTTGAGGCAGCTGCAGAATATTTTCCAAAGATGCAGAGAAAGTAAGTTAAAGCTCAATCCAAATAAATGTCATTTCCTTGTGACAGAAGGAACCCTTTTAGGACATGTGGTGTCGGCTAAAGGTATGGCCCCAGATCCTGACAAAATTCTTTCCATATTAAAGTTACCTAAACCTAAATCTCCTAAAGAGATCCAGAGTTTCTTGGGGTATACCGGTTATCATAGAAGGTTTATAAAAATGTATGCAGAGATAGCTAGACCTCTGACTAGACTTACAGGTAAGGAAGTACCTTTTAAATGGGAAGAAGAGGAGGAAAAAGCATATCAGACATTACGTTCAAGGTTGGTGTGTACTCCTATCTTGGTCACACCGGAGTGGTCAAAAATCTTTCATATACATGTCGATGCCAGTGCATATGCAATGGGGGCAGTTTTGACCCAACCCAGTGAAGAATTTAAAATGGACAGGCCAATTCAATATGCCAGTAGAATCTTGACCAAGGCTGAAAGGAATTACAGTACTACTGAAAGGGAAGCACTAGCAATGGTCTTTGCTGTCCACAAATTCCGTCACTACTTACTGGGGGTAAAATTTATTATTATATCAGATCACCAACCACTAAAATACCTACTCAACAAACCCCAGGCCACCGGTAGAATATGGAGGTGGCTATTGTTGTTCCAAGAGTTTGATTTTTCTGTAGTCCATAAACCAGGAAAAGACAATGTTATGGCAGATCACTTATCCAGAATAAATATGATGAATCAATCTAGTGGAATCAATGATGACTTTCCAGATGCTCATCTGTTTGCTGTAAAAGCTCAAGGTTGGTATTACGACATTAAAAATTTCATTAAAACTGGATTGTATCCAGAAAAGGCTAGTGCTGTACAAAAGAAGAGCCTGCTAATCAAGAGTAGACCATATACCTTCATCGAAGATAAATTGTACAGACAGGGCAAAGATGACTGGTTCAAGAAGTGTTTGGAAGAAAAAGAAGTGAGGGAAGTCCTTCACTCTGCACATGAAGGTACAGGTGGTGGGCACCTCCCAGGACATATTATGAGTCAGAGAATACTGGATGCGGGTCTATGGTGCCTACACTATTTAGGGATGCAGATGAATGGGGGAAATCATGTGACATTTGCCAGAGGTGTGGACCTAAGCCAACAAAGCAGAGACATAACCCCTTGGTTATTTCCACCTCCTGGCAACCATTTGAGAAGTGGGGGTTAGATTTTGTAGGGCCAATCTACCCTCCCGCATTTCCAAAAAGAGAAAAATATCTCCTGATAGCTACTGATTATGCCACAAAGTGGGCTGAAGCTATTGCCTCCTCCGATTGCACGGCCCAAACTGTTGCTGATTTCATTTATAGTAACATCATTTGCAGGTTTGGTTGTCCACTTGAAATTTGTACTGATCAAGGTACCCATTTTGTCAATAAAGTCCTGCAAGAAATCTTCAACAGGTATAGAATTCTTCATAGGACCTCTTGTGCTTACTATCCACGAGCAAATGGACAGGCTGAGTCGACAAATAAGGTTTTAATTGCAATGTTAAGAAAGGAGTGTATGTTGCAACCCACTTCATGGGGCATTGCGTACCTAGGTACACTTTGGGCATACAGGCTAGCCTACAAAGAGGCCACTGGCTATTCCCCATTCCAACTGGTCTATGGCATCTTACCTATCGAGCCCTTTGAATTTTTACATGGATCGCCTAAGATAGCATTCATGCAGGGAAAGAAGGATTGTGATGTCTCTCAGAGGCTAGGAGCACTACATAAAGTGGAGGAGATTCGTCTACTAGCGACCAAACAATTGATACAGACTCAGATGAAACGGAAAGAGGCACATGATCGACATCTGTGGAAAAACAACATTGAAGCATGCATGTTAGTTCTACTCCATAAACCTAACCCTCATACGACTGCAAAAGGAAAATGGATCCCTCATTGGGAAGGACCTTTTCGAGTTCTGAAAATATTGCAATGGGGTGCTGTGCAATTGGAAACACTGGATGGCAACACCCTACCCTTGGTAAACATCTCCAGACTCAAGGGGTACCACCAAAAGTCATAACCTTTGCCTTTTCATTTATTTTTTGTTTCCTATTTGTTTGGATTGCTTTAATAGGTAGCAATAATATGCAAAATGCCCACGCATTTTGAGGCGCCAATTTTCTTTTCCTGTTGTTATTTCATCAATTTAACAATTAAAATTCATGGTTAAATAAAAATTAGGCGTCTAGTTTTGATGGCTCCTATGTTTGCAAAATCACTTTCAATAAGGCCCTTTACTTTGTTAATCTCTTGAATGGAGGTTATTAAAGGTTGCTCCTCCACCCTTTTGGAAACTCTTTTAAGCAAATCCATCCCTTCCTGTGAGGTGATCCCTCATTCCAACTAGCTATATAATAGGCCTTCTCCTTCACATTGCTTCCCCAGCATCCGTGCACTGTATCATCATCAACCTCAGGCCATAGGAATGTGCATTACAATAATCAGATCGAGGTTTACACGTCCATCCTGGAAAAGAAAAGGATTAGAGTAGAACACACATCCCCCTCACCATCGAGCTCCACCGTCGCCACTCCAATTACCACCACCCCATCCCTTCCCTCCCCCCCTCAAATCCTCCATCTCAACCGCCCAACACTCTCCTCCACCTCCAATTCCCCCCACCAGAGAGCCCATTATCCTCCTCGTCCAATCCATCCCCCCGGCCACAACAACATCCCCCTCCCTCTTCACCCGCAGACAACACTACGTTCCCTCCCCGCCCCCTCCATCCTCCCCCACGGTCCTCCCTCTCCGCCCTCCCTCCATCCTCTACCGCGGTCCCTCCATCTTCCCGCAGCCCAGCCCTCTCCTCTCCGCTCCCCCTCCCTCCTCCGCTCGGCCCAATCCTCTCCTCTCCGCCCCCTTCCTCCTTCCCCAGGTCCTCCCTCTCCGCCCCCTCCACCCTCCCCAAACCCAACCATCTCTGCCCCTTTCCCTCCTCCCCCTCGGCCCAATCCTCTCCTCTCCGCCCACCCTTCATCCTTCCCCAGGTTCTCCCTCTCCACCCCCTCCACCCTGCCCAAGCCCAACCATCTCCGCCCCTCCTCCATCCGTTCCGCTACATACCATCCCTCCGCAGCTCCCCTCCCTCATCCCTACTTCCGCCTACCTTCCCCCTCCTCCCACCGACCGCCACGCCCCGACCCACTGGAGCCGCCCGCCGCCGCCTCCGACTCCGCAGCCGCCGCTCCGCATTAGCCCGCCCCGCCTCCGCCGACCTCTGTTGGAGCCCGCCCCCGCCTCCGCCGACCTCCGCTGGAGCCACCCGCTGGAGCCACCCCGCCTGAGCCACCCCGCCTCCGCCCCGCCGGTCCGCCATCCGCCTTCGCAGCCCCGACTCCGCCCCCGCCTCCGCCGACCTCCGCTGGAGCCACACGCTGGAGCCACCCCGCCTCCGCCCCGCCGGTCCGCCTCCACCATCCGCTCCTCCGTCCCACCTTCCGCAGCACCCGCCTCCACCATCCACCTCCGCCCTCCGCCCCTACTCCTCCGCCGGTGCCCCGCCCAGCCTCCAACCCCCTTCCGCCACCCGCCAGCAACCCTACCTCCGCACCCACCCGCCAACCCCAATCCCCACAACCCCCCAAACACCCCATCCTCCGCCCTCACCCGCCCCACACCCCCCTCTGCCCTCACCCGCCCCACACCCCCCCTCGTCCGCTGGTGAACCCCCGCCTCCCGCCTCGCACTTGCCGCCCCTCATCCATCCTCCGCAGCATCCGCTGGTGCCCCCCGCCACCCCGCCTCCGCTTACTTCCGCCCCGCCGTCCCGCCTCCGCCTCCCTCAGCCTCCCTCCGCCCCGGTACCCGTCCCTCCTCCACCCTCCCCTCCTCCACCCTCCGCAGGCATCGCCTCCGCTCGACCACTCCCATCCTCCGCAGAACTCCGCCAATGCCACCCGTCTCCGCCCATGCCGCCCCTCCTCCACCCTCCGCAGGTATCGGACACCTCCGCCACGCCGTACCGCCCAGTCCCGCCGTCACCCTCCCTCCGCCCCTCCGTCGATTCTACATCTAACCTCCCCCGCGGTCACCTCTCCACTACCGGCCTACTATAACCCCGCCGAGTTCCGCCACCTCCTCCGCCCCGCCGCCCCGCAGCTCCGCCCTCTTCCGCCCCGCCGCTACGCCATATTCCTCCGCCCCGCCTCATCGCTCCACAACCCCCCCTCCTCATCACACCTCTCCTCTACCCTCCTCCTCGATCCACAATCCACCCCCTCCGCCACCGCGTCATCTCCATCCGCAACCGGCAGAACAATCCACTCCCTCCACCATTGTCCGCCCGCACCCCAAACCATCCACAACCCCCGCAAACATCTACCCTCAATTGCATTGTAAGTCCCCTCATCTCCACCCCTCAATCCCCTAAGCCACACTCTCCTCCGCTTCCCCTCCACTTCCCCCTTAATCCCAAGAACCAAAAAGGGTTTCTATGGATGTTCCTAACCCGCAGGACGATCATTCGAATTTCACACCTTCGGCGTTCCAACCAACAAATCCTAATTCAACCAATCCACATCCTAATTCTACCAATCCAAATTACAATGCGTCAGCATCTGCTCCATAGTCCCGCAGCCAAACCCTTCCCACCCTCGTCTACCCAGTCCCCACAGTGCCCGCCTCTCTTACCCCAACGTTTCCTCTATCCACCATATCCCCTTATCCCACAGCAGATGCCTCGACTTCCGCCATTCATCCTCCCCTTCTCCATATTCCTACTTATTCCGTTCGTTCCGATTCCATAGACATTTATTCGCCACCTTCGATCCCTCGCCCCCCTTCACCTTCTCCCTCTCCTTCTGCTTCTCATACTTCGATACCTACTTCCCCTTCAAGGCGATTATATACGCCTTTTTCTCCCCACTGATTTAAATCTCCACATTCGTATTCACTTATCTCTCCCCCCAATTGACCTCCGCAATCTTTTTTCGGTCGAAAATCTTCAGTATGCAGGTCTTTTAGGCTTGGCGAACGTTCTGTTCCAGGACCCCTCCAACCTTAATGATGTCTATGAAGCTCTTCGGCTGTTCCCCAATTTTCGCACCGGCACTCTCCACATCTCTGACATTGCAGCCAGTATAGGCTCCTCCCTCATCAACTTCGACAGCCCTCCACTCTTATATTCGGGAGTGTCACCTGCGGAAACAATTGCTTTTTGTAAAGAGCGCTTTGAGAACCAAGCCCGTTTTTCCATCCGCATGCAAGCAATTCTGACTTCATTTATCTTCTTCTTTTTACTTAGAAGCCCCACCGCTGCGCTTCCCCTTTCAGACATTCATATTGCAGATCCACTGTACTGCTTCCTAACTAGCCTCCCCTACCCTTACGCCGCCCTCCTCTATAGTTCCTTGAGCGTGCGCTCCCGTAGACTCCGTGAGGCTATCCCTCGCCGATCTCGTGCCTTTAACATATATTCTGCTACACTCCTGGCTTGGGTATATCAAATCCCTGTGCAATTGGCTAATCCTTCCGCTCTACCCCAATCCCCTCATCTCCCTGTTAGCAACCAGCTTCAAGATCCCACTATCCCTTCCATATCCCGGCCTTCCCCCTCCCCTTCACTCTCCACTGGCTCAACATCCGCTTCAACCCAACCCTCTGCACCCCCGGATATCCCTCCACTTAATCCAACGTCTCCTTCCCCTATCCTCACCACATCTCCTGCCACGGCCACCATTCATCCTCCTGCTCCTGTTCCCCCATATAGCTCTTCTTCATTCCGCCCACTCATTCAAACCCAGCTGAACCCGCACAACCCCACCTGTACTCCCCCACGTCCCCCTGTTTCCCAATTTCCAACTCCAAGTAATGCACCACCCACCCAACCCCATCATTCCAATCTTCATTCCACACCCGGTCCCTCTCCCATTCCCACCGATTCTCCAACTCCGCCTGTAGAACCTGTTCCTCCATCTGATACCCAGTCTCAACCCTCCTTTTTCCTATTACTTCGCGAAGCCAGTAACATTGCTCAAGGAAGTGCTGACGCTTCGAAGTTGTCCCTGGATTCCATTTCTGCTGCAGCCAGCATTCATCAACAATATATTTCGACTATAGACAACATAAATCGCATGGCCACCTCATAGTGGCAATCTCTCACTGAATCAGCCTGCTTGCTCAAGGAGGACCGAGATAGGTATCGAGACATTGCGGATTCTGCGCTCCAGACTTTAGAGGATCTTCAAACTCGTTTCCAATTAGGTTTATGTGATAATGCAGCATGTCGGCGTATCAAGTGCGAACGGGACCATCTTCGCAATTGCCTTAGTTCTGTCCAACACATTATAGAGCAAGCTTCCGTTCCCCTCCCATCTTCACCTCAGCCACCTCCTCAATAATCTCAGTCCCAGTTTTAATAATTTGCTGGCCACACTTCAATAAATTAATTGGCTTCAGCTTTAGTTCTAGCTTCCCTATAACCATATCCTCCTTCTGATTATGTTAACATCAGGATTCAATAATCATGGGATATTGCTTCTCATTTTCTTTAGTGAATCAATAAAAGTACTCTTTCTTCCTTTTTCGGCTTTATTTCCTCTCTGTTCCTATAATTCTTCAATTTTGCTCTTGTTCAATTTTGTTCTTAAGCTGTTCTTGTATCAAGTGTTGTTGTCTCTCCGGGTCGGAGAGTCCTTTAGGTGGTGGGCATCTGTTGAGCCCTGGCAAGGTCGAAACCGGGAAAAGTCAAGATCAAAGTAAAGTCAAAGTCAAGATCAAAGTAAAGTCAAGGGTCAAAGTGCACGGGTAGTGCACCTTCAGTGGTCATAAAAAGAAGACTTTAATTGTTCATTTGGCAATATTGCAGAAGTATTTTATGAAGTCTCTTAAGGTGAAAAGGTGTTTTTTAAGTAATGTGGAGGGTCCAGGTGAACCCCTCTTGGGTACAAAGGTGACAAATTAAAAAGAGGAAAAAGTAAAGGTACGTGAAGCGGCTGGGTATGCACATGTGGGAATAAGGCCACCCAATCAAAATTTTTCTTTTGTCTAAAGTTCCTACAGGACAAAGAAGCAATTCGTTGGCCGCCAACTAAAAAGAGAATCTTGGGACATCAAAGGAAGCCCAAGAGTCCATGGCAGTTAGAAGTCACGGGACCGGCGCATTCAAAAGAGGACAAGGGCTATTCTTGGAGACACATATTGAGAGCAAGGAGCAAGAGAGAGCTTCAGAGGAAGCAAGAAAGGAAAGGAAGAGCCACCAGTGCGCGACGACACTGAAGAGTGCAAGAGGTGTCAAGAGGAAGGTGTGCAGAGAAGGTGGGGTTGGATTCCAAGAGTCCCAAGGTCTATTGTGTGTGCGCGAAGCAAGTGAAGGATTGGTGCAGGAGAGACCGGTGCCAGAGGACTTGAGATAATTGGTCTTCTGTAATTGACATTCTCTGAAGTTGTATTTAGTCATTGATTGGACTGTGTTCAGTCATTGTAATTGTTGCAAGATAATCAATATTCAAGGTTTCCAGGAGTACTCCTTTGCAGAAGTTCTCACTGTTATTCCATTTTCATCATCTCCTTTTTCTCCTACAAACCCTCAAACTCCTTCTTGTCCACGAATCCCCAACAACAGCGTAATTATCATTATACGTATATGGCTTTTGCTTAGAGGGTTTGGCATCTGAGGTCATGGGGATGGTGTGTGAGCATATGTCAGGGTCCACACCTTTCAAGTCCTTGTAACTCCAAGCGAATACATCTCTGTATTCTCTTAGCAAGGCTATTAGCTCTTGTTCTTCCTCTTCTGTCAGGTCATGGCCTATGTACGTGCATCTCTCTTCTCCTTCTTCCACGGCTACCACTATTTTCTTGGTGGTTTCTTTGTTATCATAGGCCTCCCCTGATTGCGCCTCTCGTTTAGGCATTCTGATCATGACTCTCCTATCATCTATCTCATACTTCTTAAAATTTTCTGAGACCTCAAACAAAGATTCTTCCTCTTCTGGTGTGACTTCTCTTTTCTTTCTTTTCTTTCCTTCTTCCTTCGGGGTCACATGTGTGGCTAGCCTTACATCATTTGTAAGCTCTCCGTGTATCTGGGGTTGAAATTCCACTTCATAGAAGTATTCTTCATCTGATGCAAAAGGTGGGTCCATAATGATTGACTCTAGATCGGAGTCACTTGCATCCTCAAATGCCTCAGGGCTAGGTTCACACTCTTCTAACACTGCCTCTCCCATGATTGGCTCTATGGAGAAGACTGAAATGTCATAGCCATCTTCATCACAGTGAGGTGTCCATTGTTCTTCATTGATGGCTACATCCATTGTTGCTAGGATTTCTGCCCAGCCGTGGGGTTCAAATTCTTCATCAGGAAATACTACAAGTGCATAGGTTGGGTCTTGAATGGATCTATGGGTTTCTTTTGCACCTATCTCTCTGGCTTTTTCTCTCTTCTCTTCTTCTACTGCTACTTTGCACATCCATAAGTGGGTGTCTTCATGGATCCATGAGGATCCTGATCCTATGGAATGCACCGATTCCATATCATCTTTGGTTCTATGGATGGGATTCCATTGGATAGGAGGGACATCTCTATGAGAGTAATCTTTGAGATTCACTTTGGTCGTAACACCTAAGTGTTGCAGGTACAAGGAATTGGTTCCCCAGTCCTGTACCACTTGCAACTGTCGCATAAAGGGTCGTCCCAAGATCATTTCATAGGCATGATTTTTGCTAAAATCACATATAGCAAATGTATGCTCGAACTCAACACCACATGTGGTGAGAGTTATTCCTTCTAACAGCCCTAAGGGTCGCTCTATGTGACCATCCATAGGGGAGTGGTAGCAATTGCCACTCCTGCGCCTGAGTCTAAAATGGCCTTGGTGGTGTATCCTTGATGGGTGATAGGAAGATATGTGTTTCCCTCTTCGCCCTCACTCATGTCTCCTATCTTGTCCAATGGTATTTCTGGCACTATTCTCTGGGATCCTACCTGGGAACGAGGTTTTGCTATCTCTGGTACTTGTTTGGCTACATGTTTCCATAGCTCTGGCCTTACTTTGAGTAGCTCCTCTAAGGTGAGGTTGCACTGTACTTTAGTGTTTTTCACTACCTCTGTGTTCCTAGGTATGACTGAGTCCTCATTTCGTACCATGACTGTGGGTGCTCTCATACAAGTAGACTTAGCTTCCCATGGGCCTGTGAAGTGGGGTAATTCTTGCAGAGAGTTAGACTCAAAGTCTAATCTTTCCTGAGATTGGGTGCTCTCCTGCTCCTCATAAATGGATGGGATGTCTTGTGGGAATTGGTCGTGTGCATCATCCACAAGTTCAATGGGAGGAGGGACTTCACTCTCTTTAGCCCATTTGTCTTCTTGAATCTCGCGTAGGAATTTTGGTGTGAACCGATTCATAGAAGATGATGTGTCTGGCTCCGTAGAGTTAGGCACATAGGTTTCCTGGGTAGGAAGACCTGCACTTTCACTTGCCTTGTACTTGTGTTGAGAGGCGGGTTCCTTTTCTGATTGTGCAATTAGCCTCTCTATCTTTTCTAACAGTCCATCAAAGTGCAACTGTGTCTTCGCTGAACTAGAGATGTTAAATAGGCGACTGGCTTCAAACATGGTCTGAGCCAATTCCACCATCTTAGCACAAATTTTGGTTCGTTCTAGCTCTAGTTCTGCTCTAGGTAACACTTTTCATGATCAGTTACGTTTGGCCCTTCTTGGATTTTGGCCTGATATGCTTTAAGCATCATATTAAGGTCCTCGGGAGTGGGATCTGCTAGGACTGATCCTACTCTTGGGGGTGGTGGAATTGTGTGAGGTGGTTTGGAAGGTGGCGGGTCGGATGGAGACGGGAATGGTGGTGGTGGGGTAGTGTGAGAGGGAGTTTGAGATGTGAGTTCAGTTATCCTGGCCTTTGTTTCTCTGAGGCTTTCCTCGAGTTCACTCATCTTTTTTGCCCATTGCCTTTTCATTCTTTCACAACTATCTCTCCAAGCTCTAGTCCTCTTCTTGGTCATGCTCTCTGTTTCACTCACCTCGGGGCTCTTTTCCTGGCCTGCCCCTTGGTTTTGCTACAAGGCGTGAGCTCTAGTGACTACCTGTACTGGTGTAGTGGACGTCACACTTCCTGTAGAGTCTACTACTAACCCAATAACATTGATAGGAGTGATTTTCGGCATATTATTGGGATTCTTTAGGCAGTCTCGTAAGAGATGCTCCTTTCCACACTCTTGGCAATAGCCCTGGATCGTCACTGATTGGGGTTGTGTAGGTGGAGGCAAGGGACAATCACGAATGAGATGATCTCCCTAACATCTGTAGCATGGTCCTCTAGGGAATGGGGGTCTTACTTGCCTAGGTTGAGGTCTAGGGTTGAGATTTGCATACATGACGTTTGTGTAATCTGACTCCCAACTAGGTTCATTTGGCTCTTCACTATAGTAGGACTCACCATGTTCAGGAGACTGCATGTAGTAGGCCTGGGGGCTATCAATATGTGTAGAATCGAAACTATGGTCACTAGGGTCACTTTCAGATAGCAATGGGGTTACTGGCACTATGACCCTATTTAGGTTTTCTTCTGCAGCTGCATACTTTACAGGGATCACTTTGGATGGAGCTGGAGGTTGTTGGGCTAACATAGGCTGAGGCCTTTGCTAGGCTTGATATTGTGGTTGGTAGGTTTGTTGGGGCCTAGCATACTGCTGTGGTGGATATTGGTTCTGATATCTTCCCTGTTGATATGGCTAAGGGTAGGTTTGCCTAACCGCTTGCTTATTGTATGGATAGTCTTGTGCTGTGTGATTTGTGTATCTCCGTTCTATGGTACAGTATTGGCTACTCGGATTTACTTGGGGTTGAACCGTAATAGGACACACGTTTGCCATATGGTCACCACCGCAAGTATAGCACCTCTTTACTGGGGCAAACCTTGGGATTTGTTTGCTAGAGACACCTAGTTTTTGTGCCACTTTCTCAGCGAGTTCCTCAATTGATGTGGATTGCGTGGAAGAGAGGCTGGAGGCACTATCTGAATCTTTGTATATTTTGGAAAGCTCTAACTCCTCCCCTAGGTTATCCTCGATGTCGATGCACATGCGTACACACTCTTCTATAGTCCTAGGGTCCTTCAGATACACATATGACCTCAATTTGGTACTTAGCAATCCATCCAAGAATAAAGCCACTTGCTTAGCTGGTGTGGGTAGCTCCAAAACAGGGCATCTTTCAAGGTATTGCCTAAATCTTCTTCCTGCCAGTCTCACAATCTCTTGAGGGGTTTGCTTGAAGCTGTGAATCAATGAGGAGGTATTATGTCTTATGCCACTCTTAGAGAATTCAATAATGAAAGCCTCTAGGAGTTGGTCTATACTCCTGAATTGTCTCTCATTCAATGGTTGAAACCACGTAAGGGCTGTGTTCCTAAGGGTTAGACCAAAGGCATTGTACTGCGTGAATAGATCCTCCACTTGTTCAGCTCTCAAGACTTGCTTGAACTCAGCCACATGATCGTAGGGATCTCCAGTGCCATCGAAGTAGTTTTTCATGGACTTAACTAGTTGGGTCGGTCTCAGGGTCCTCGTGTGCTCTCTTGGTCTTGGTAGAGGGAATTCATCTGCATTTCTTCGGTTCCTTGGGACTCTATGTCCCCAAGTTCCACTCTATTTGTTTTCGTTCTTGTTCTTCCTCTTCCCAAGGAGTTGGCAAAGCTTACCTCAGGTCTGTCTCTCTTTATGTCTCTCTGAACTCCATGAGCATGGGATGTTCCAGCTCCCGGGTGGCCAGAGGACACGTTAGATTTTGCTTGGGGGAAAATAAACTCACCCATCCTAGTGTAAGCATGTCTATCATGTTCTGTAACCACAAAGATCCTTTCTGAAGCGCGATCTAGATAGGTCACTCTGCCTGGGCTATTTGGATCTTTAAACTCATAGATCATGATTGTTCCTATATCAATTGGCCGATCAGATTTAAACCTCCAAAAGGCTTCGTCAGTCTCTCGGTTCAGAAGCAGATCTATGCTCTTGTTGTCCTGGGGAACCCACTCGGGATTGAGGATTCTAGTAAGAACGGATTTCCCTCGAGGGGTCCTGGGCTCCCCTCCTACGGTCCCTTGTTCTAGGTCATCTATGTCCGTCTCAGGGATCACATTCCCGAATTCATCTGTCCTCTCCGGGTGACTAGTGACCACGTATATGGTTCCCTCTTTATCAAGGTATGCACCATTTTCAAACTTGACAGCAGGGTGCTCTAGCCCAATAGATTAGTCTGGGTTTTTGATTTGGACCACGGATCTTCCTAGGCCGTCCTCATAGATGCTAGCACCTAATCGGTTGGTCCTAAGGTATTCCAACTGCGTCTTGTACGGGCCTTCTACCCTGTGCAAGTATGGCACTCCTGAACTTCCCGTAGGTCGGTCCATGCCTTGAGACATCTCTGATTCACTAGTCTCAGAGCTAGGGTAGTATGAGTGGTGGCTCAACTGCTGGGCCCAAGACCTAGCAGTGTGGTTGACACTAGCCTCTGAAGACCTAAGACTTTGTCTATCTCTCCCTAGATGTCGCCCTGATCTAAGGTTCATAAGCATAATTGAATAGCCCAAATTTGCCCAAGTACAACCTCCTTGCTGAGTTCTTTTGTATTAGTTACTTGATTCCTTTTAGTGGTTATCGTGTTTATGCTCTTGTCAGAAATCACGTCGTCAGGAATATTTGAGTTAATTTTCGCACTGTAAGTTGATCGTTCCATGTTAGATTCTTTCCTTTAAGGTTATTGTATCACGAAGAGATTATGTTTAATCTTAAACTTGAGTGCATAGGTAGTCTTCAACTTGATTGATGCCTACCGTTGCCCTGACTTACTCCTAGCACTTCCCGCACTTAGCCTAAGCTACGAATTGATAGAGGGTGTTGAGGATTTTCCAACCTTGAGTTTCTTTCCTTGTGTTGTTGCCCTGGTGTGCCCAGGACGCGTTGTTCCCAAGCTTGCACTTACTCTTGCTTAGAATGCCCTCAAGTGCTCTTACTGGACCTGTAAAAGTCCCACGGTTAGCTCAAGACTTAGATTCAAATGACACAATAGACCACTTCCATGCATGTAACTCACAGATCAAATTACCCTTTGCCTTTATGGAAAACACTCCCAAGGATCCCTCAGTTTTCCTACCTCGGGGTATGGTCAACTTCAAAATACCCTATCAAAATACTCCCCACGAGCTTTCCAACAAAACAAGAATCACAGCAAACGGATTTCGTATGAGAAAGTTATGTCAGTTCAGGCTTCAGGGATTAAAACAGGGTTCAAACAGGCCAACAGGGCAACAAGTTTTCCTCGGGTTATTTGCCTATAGCCTCCTTATGTGCTCTAGAGTCCATTATCCATGTCCAAAATTAGCCAAAATCTTCAATTTAAAAAAAACCCTAAAACTTTAGCCGAAAATGGTTATCAATCGCAATCGACAGGGCTGTCAATCGCGATGGACAGGGCTGTCCGTTGTGGCCTGTCAATCGTGATGGACTGGTGTCAATCGCGATGGACTGTTGTCAATCACGATGGACAGGTGTCCGTCGCGATGGACAAGTGTCCGTCGCGATGGACAGGTGTCTGTCGCGATGGATAGGTATCAGTCGCGATGGACAGGTCGTGGCCTGTCAATCGCGATGGACTGGTGTCAATCGCGATGGACTGTTGTCAATCGCGATGGACAGGTGTCAGTCGCAATGGAGAGGTGTCCGTCGCGATGGACAGGTATCAGTCGCGATGGACAGATATCAGTCGCGATTTTTCTGTCGGTCGTGATGGACAGGGGTGTCCGTCGCGATGGACACGTGTCCGTCGGGGTCTGTCAGTCGCGATGGACTGGCTGTCCGTCGCGATGGACAGTGTCAATCGCAATTGATGCTATCAATCGCGAATGGACAGAGAAAATGCAAATTTTTTTGAAATTTTTGTGGATTTGTGAAGTGCAAGGTCTCTAGCCTACTGTGGTGCACTCAGTTTTACCAAAAGATGAAGTTTTCTGTCAATCGCGATTGACAGAAACTTGCGACACAGAGACAGTTCTGCACATTTCCGTACCTGCGTAGCGTGCTGGGGATGATGGGATAGTTAATAGCTGCAAGCAAACTCAAGAACATGCAAAAAAAAAGCACACAACAGTTCGCTCTCTCGTTCTCTCTCACAACTGAAATGAGGGAAATGAAAGGAGGAAGGAGATAGTCAAAAAACTGAAATTTTTGCGATTGATGGAGATGGAGGTGGAAGATGATGATGATGATGATGATGAAGTAAGGACAAGAAAAATAAGGAAAAGTAAAGAAATTACCTACAACGCCAACATCACAACTCTACGTCTTACCATCACACGCTCGTCCTCAAAGCTCGATCCCCGACAACGGCGCCAAATTTGGTGTAGCTCAGTGATGAGTAGCACCTCCTTTAATGTCAATCCGGGAAGACGTGAGGATGGTATGATGACCTCAAGCAAGTGAAGGCACAAAGTGCGTTGAGTGAGAAGCACACTAACATGCACACACATACACGCACACGCGCACACACCGGCAAGACAAAGAGTGAGAAGCAATGGAAGTCCTTAGATTACTCTCAAAAAGCTCTTACAAGTTCAAATCAATTACAAGATAACCTCAAAAATGAGCTCTCTAGCTCTATTTATAGTTTTTGACTAGGTTTTGGCCAGTCTAGACCTAGTGTCCGGCCTAGTTAAAAATTAGGTTCTCTACCCTATTTGGAGGTTCAAACGAAGTCTAAA
>MU263249.1:37500-46495 GCA_020310875.1 Ceratopteris richardii
GCATACATACAAACACATATACACATGCATACACATACATATGCATACATACATTCACACAAATATCTATACACACATACAAACACAAAGATATGCATGCATACATTCATGCACATATGTACACACATACATACACAAACATATGCATACAAGCATTCACACACATATACACCACATACATACACAAATACATACGAAAACATATGCATACATACACATATACATACACAAATATATGCATGCAGACATTTGCACACATACATACACACACATACATACACGTACACACATGCATATATTACATACACATGCATATTACATATTCGCATACATATTACATACATAGATGCATATTCATGCATATGCATACATGCATACACACATATACATACACATTCACATACATATAAACACACACTCGCATACATACATACACACTCACACCTATACACACACATTCACATACATATTACATACACACATTCATATACTACCACACATGCATATGCATACATACATACACACAGATATGCATATACACATATATATACATGCATGTACACACACATATACATACTTATACACATACACCACATAATACATTTACAAGCATACATTTACAAACATACATTCACACACATACATACACACACATACATAAACATATACATACACAAATATACACATACATACATTCACACACATACGTTCACACACATACATACACATATAATACCACATACACACATGCATATATTATGTACACACATGCATATTAAATACATACATATCACATACAAAGATGCATGATCATGCTATGCATGCATGCATACACACATATAAGTACACACTTACATACATATACACACACACATTGACATATATACATACACACTCACACCTATACACACACACACACTCACGTACATATATACACACTAACATATATACATGTACACTCACATATACATGTACACTCACAGCTATACAGACACACACTCACATTCATGCATACAAACATAAACATGTTTTAGGTCTAAGTCTTTATGATTAGGTTCTTAGGTTTTCTACATACATACAATCAAAATAAATATATATAATTAAATATATAAAAAAAATTAGTGTTTGGGATTTTTAGGTTTTTTACATATATATAATCAAATACATAAAAATAGGGTTTTAAGGTTCTTTATAATTAAATTAAATATATATAAGAAAAATAAATTAGGAAAAAATTAAGAAATAATAGAATATATAAATAAATATATTAAAAAATAAGATTTTAGTATAGATGAATATATGTGAAAAGAGCTAGTGTTCTAAATATATAAATTCAATATATATAATGAAATATATAAAAATAGGAATTTAGTGTTTTTTATTGAATAAAATGTATATAATTAAATATATAAAAAATAGAGTGTTAGGTTTAATGGTAACATATATAATCATATATTTATAAACGTTATAAACAATTTGCTGTTTACACATGCATACACACATATACACAAGGATTAGGATTTTAGGATTTTACCACATGGATACACACAAATACACACATAATAGATGCACACATACACATATATATCATGCATACACACATATACATGTTTTCGGTTTAGGACTTTAGGATTAAGGTTTTTTAGGTCGTTACACATGCATTCATGCATATACACACATAATATATATACACATACAGATAGATATAACATGCATACACACATATACTTGTTTTAGGTATAGGTCGTTATGATTAGGGTTTTAGGGTTTTTACACATGCATACACATATATACACATATACACATAGTATTAGGTCTTTAGGATGTTTACAAATGCATACATATATACACACGTAATATATATACACATGCACATATATATAAGCATACATACACGCATATACTTGTTTGAGGGTCTTGGTGATTAGGATTAGGGTTCTAGGGTTTTTACGCATGCATACATATACACATACATGTACACATACACATGTATATGCACATGCATACACACATCCACATATCTAGGTCTCGGTCGTTAGGATTAGGCTTTTTGGTTTTATATTTATATGATCAAATATATTAAAAATAGAGTTCTAGGGTTTCTTAATTCAATGAATATATATAGAAATAAATTAATAAGAAAAATTGTGATTTTAGTATAGAAAAATAAATATGAAAAGAGCTAGTGTTTTAATATATAAATTAAATATATAGAATTCAATATACAACAATAGTATTTTAGGCTTTTTTATTAAATTAAATGTATAAAAATAGAGTTTATCAACATATGTAGTCATATATTTATAAAAATTAGGAAAAAAATGTTCAATATATAATTAAATATAAAAATAATAGTATTAGGGTTTTTAGGCTTTTTACATATGCACACAGACATATAGACATATAATACACACACAAACACAAACCCACACACACACACACACATATATATATATATATATATATATATATATATATATATATATATATATAATATATATATATATATATATATAATATTATATATATATATATATATATATATATATCTATATATATATATATATATATATATATATATCAGCTCTAGGTCTTTAGGATTTTACGTAATTTACATACATACACACACACACACACACCACACATATATATATATATATATATATATATATATATATATATATATATATATATTATATTATATATATAATAAGAAAAAAGAAGAGAGCCGGTGTTTTAAAATACATAAATTAAATATATATAGCTACATATATAAGAATAGAATGTTAGAGTGTTTTTATTAAATTAAATATATATAAAAATAGAGTTGTAAGTTTAATATTAACATATATATAATCATATATATACACATGCATACACACATAAACATGTTTTAGGCCTAGGTCTTTAGAATTAGGGTTTCTAAGTTTAATAAGAAATTGGGTTTTTAGAACTAAATTCTCTAACATGTCTACATGGTATGAGATGGCATCTTTGGATCCGGAGGACAGAATGGCATGTCCTTGCACTTAATGCAAGTATCAAAGTTATCGAAAACAATGGATATGTATTTCACATGTTAGACCATAAGGATCCTTTGATAAATATCAACTACAAAACCTATGCTACCATTTAGATGTAGCCTTAGTGATCAAGTGTTCCCAAACAACATTGCAATGGTAACCTCTCATAGATAGAAGAGAACAAAGCAGGAGGTAGAAGTGCAAGGTACTAGTAGCATTACACCAAAATGAACATGAAAGAAATGCTCAAAGCTAGTTGTTGTTATAGCCCTTATGTATCTTCCTATATTGATCCATAAACACCTCCATTGAGTCCTCTTCCTCTTGAGTTCCTCAGTTTCTTGAAACATTCTTCACTAATATGACTAGATAAGCCACATATATTGCAAGGTTGAGAGGATTAGAATCTCCCCCTACCTTGCTTTCCACCTCTGCCTCTTCCTCTAGCTCTGCTACTACCTGCAAAGTTTGCTCAGAAAGAGTTCCTTTATCTTCATTCTTCTTATTCTTTGAATTGTCCTTGATCTTACCTTTATTAGAATATAAGGCAAAAGTTTGATTACCTCTTGAGGAATCACCACCTTTGCTAATCTTTGCTTCATGAGTGACGAGTTGGTCCATGAGTTTGTTGAGGTCGGGTACATGCATATCCATGTACAAATCCATGGCTATTATGAAGAACTCCCAGTTTCATTTGCTTTGATTCCTTTTATGATATGTCTAATTATTGTTCCTCTTTAATTACCTCTCCAATGCTTCGAATTTGATCTAAAATATCCTTCTTCTTCGTTTTGACATAATCATTAACACTTTGCTTGGGGATTTTCTTCATTGATGTGAACTCCATCCACAATCGGTTCTTCTTTGCTCGAGTGTTGGAGGAGAAGAGAGAAGCAAGTGCATTCCAAGTCTCTCTTGATGTCTTGCATCCCTTGACATGAGGTAAAGGAAAATCACAGATTGAGTTTAGAATATAGGAGCTTGCAATTGCATCCTTTGAACACCAATTTGAAAGTCTTTACTCTTCTTCATGTGACGGTTTCCATTTGTTCCTCATGGTTGGCATAGCTTCATCTTCAGGTGTGTATCCAAAGAGATTTCTCCCTTGAAGATAAGCCGCCATCCCTAGAGACCATGCTAGGTAGTTGTGTCTATACAATTTGTCATTTGTTGATGGAAATCCATCTCCCATATTGATTGACTATGATCTTATACCACTATGAAGAGAGATGGTGGATGCAACCTGAAGATGAATTGTGCTTCTACAACCAGCTTCACACCACCCAACTAAGACATATGAGTGGATTAGATAGTAAATCCTACTATCATTATTGATCAATAAGTTGAATAATTTGAATGCATATAAGATCTTACATTCTTTTTATTCAACTAGAAGATCTATGAATCCTACTAGAGAGATGAAATCATGTTCTTTTAAGTTAGAACATGAAGCTCGGGGGTATGCCTAAAATTTTATATATAGCTTTATCTTCAAGGAGCAAATTTTTGGCATGTATGTATGCATATGTGTGTGTATTCCTGTGTATTATATGTATACATCCATTAGTATGCACATATATATGTTTCATGTATGTATGCATGTGCATGTGTGTGATATATGTATACATGTGTTAGTATGTACACGTGTATATATGCATATGCATTTGTTTAATATATGCAAGTGAGTTTATAATTGTGTGTGCATGTATAAGTATACATGTGTACATGTAGGCATGTATATGTGATGTGTATATGTATATATGTGTATGTGTATATGAATAATGTACATGTAAATATTTATGCATGTATACGTATACATGTGTGCATATAGGAATGTATATGTGATGTATAATGTATATACTCCATTTTATATTTATGTATGTGTATCTAAATGATGTGTATGTATCTTTATGTATATTATGATCCTCGTTCATTCCAGTAGCTATATATAGAGACGTAAGGTTGGGAGGAGAGACATCTCTCTAGTAGGTGATTAGAGGAATAAACGCAATGTGTACATATACTTCAACCATATGGCTAAATGGATGAATCAGGGTTTGTAAAACCCTAATATAAAAATATGTTTCCAAATAAGGGTTTTGAAATAGAATTTCTGAACTAGAATATTTAAAATAATGTATTTGAATTATATATATATATATATATATAATATATATAATATATATATATAATATATATATATAATATATTATATATATATATATATATATATATATATACATACACACATACACGTACACACACACACACACACACACATATATATATATATATATATATATATATATATATATTATATATATATATATATATATATGTATGTATGTATATGTATATATATATATATATATATATATATATATATATTATAATATATATATATATATATATATATATATATATATATATATACATGTGTATGCATACATGTGTATGCATGTGTATGTGTATATGTATGGAAATATGATTATGTGCGTCTATGTGTGTACATATGATTATGTATGTATGTTTCTATGTGTATTCATTATATATGTGTAAGTGCATGCATGTGTATGTGTGTGTGTAAATCTATATGTATGTGTGTGTATGTGTAAGTGTGCATGTATGTGTATGTGTTTGTAAATGTGCATGTTTGTGTGTATATGGATGTACATGTGTGTATATGTGTATATTTGTACCTCTAGTTGCACCTTTTTTGTCTTTGTCTCTCTCTCTCTCATATAAAACGTAGATACATAAAAACAATACTCATCCACACACACACACACACACACACACACATATATATATATATATATATATATATATATATATATATATATATATAATATATAATATATATATATATATATATATACATATACATATACATATAACATATACATATACATATACATATACACACACACACACACACATATATATATATATATATATATATATATATATATATATATATATACAGATAGACATGTGTGCATAGGACTTGATGTGTGTGTACGTTTGTGTATATATGTGTGTATATAAATATGTGTATAAATATATGAAATATATGTGTATATATATGTGTATATATATGTATATTGTGTGTGTGTGTATATATATAGATACACAGATAAATATAACAAATAAAATCAATGCATACCATGCATTATCACGATGATAAGCCATAAGTGTTCGCATGTCTTTTGGACACCACTTATGGGACCATCCAGTCCCAAACTCTATCTCAGGTGAACTAGGTATGTTTTTTGTCTCATCATGCTCACTACAAAAATAGAAAAACTCATGTAAAGAAAACATAAGATATTTATTCCAATTATATCTAAAACTTATACTTATTTCCAGTCCAAGCATACAGACGCAGGTAAGAGTTGCATAATGCTCACATTCTCCTCTTGAACTCCAATCCATTTCCTATATAGACTATATTCCCCTCTAGCTCTATATCACACTCTAGCCCTAAGGTGCCTATGCATGCCCTTATAGGCACGTGTGCTCTGCTCTCATGATGAGGAGGTGGTATAGGTGTCCTAAAATAGATAGATAAAAATAAATAAAAATATGTGTAATAATATCAGTAAGATAAATTTGTGAGAAAAAAACATACCTATGAATAGATATCTCTCTTCCTGCATGTGGAGCCACAGAAGACCCCTCCCTTGATCACTGGATAAGCATCTCAATGGTAAATCCAACTCATCATCATGCATCTCTGAGTACTCATGCATGATGATCCCTAAGGTATCGAGCAGAAATCTTGCTCTCATAAAGACTTTTTTATGAGAGTGAGTTTCTCCTTTCTCTGTCTACTAGGATCCATAATACCCGTACATATAAAAAAAATATGTTAGAAATCATACATGTACATGTACATATGTATGCATGTATATGGATGTGTGTATATGTATGTGTATGTATATGTGTATGCATGTGTATGTATGAATTGTGTCTCTGTGTGTGTATATGTGTGTGTATGTGTGTATGTGTGTGTCTCTTTGTGTGTATGTGTGTGTGTCTAATGTGTGTATGTGTGTGTTTATGTCTGTATATATGTGTCTGTGTATGCATATGTATTGTGTTGTAAATTTGTGTGTATATATATGTGTGTATGTGCATGTATGTGTGTGTATGTGTCTATGTCTCTTTGTGTGTATGTGTGTGTGTATTTGTGTGTATGTGTGTAGGTTTGTGTATGCATGCAAGCATGTATGTGCATATGCATGTGCATTATGTATCCAAATGTATCCCTATGTGTGTATGTGTGTATGTGTGAATGCATGTAAGTATGTATGTATGTATATGCATATGCACTATGTATGCATTATGTGTATGTGTGTATGTGTCCCTATGTGTGTATATGTGTCCATGTGTGTGTATGTGTGTGTGTCTATGTGTGTGTGTCTATGTGTGTACGTGTGTGTCTATGTGTGTATATATGTGCGTATTTGTATATATGTGTCTATATGCATATGTATGTGTCTGTCTAAATGTGTGTGGATGTGTGTTTGTGTGTGTATGTTTGTATGTGTGTATCTATGTCTTTATATATGTGTGTATGTATATATGTGTGTGTATGCATGTGTATGTGTGTGTGTAAATATGTGTGTATGTATGTATCTATGTGTGTGTACGTGTGTATGTGTGTGTATCTATTTGTCTATGTGTGTTTCTATGTGTGCATTTACATATGCATGTGTATATATGTGTGTACGCTTGTGTATGTGTGTGTGGAAATGTGCATATATATGTGTGTGTGTGTATGTCTCTATGTGTGTGTATGTGTGTGTGTCTATGTGCATGTGGCTACGTGTGTATGTGGTGTCTATGTGTGTATATATGTGTGTGTGTATGCATGTGTATGTCTGTGTGTAAATCTGTATATGTGTGTGTGTATGTTGGTGTATGTGTCTATGTGTGTATGTGTATGTATGTGTGTGTGTGTGTCTATCAATGTATGTGTGTGTGTGTGTCTATCTATGTATGTGTGTGTGTGTGTCTATGTTTGTATGTGTGTCTCTATGTGTGTATGCATGTGTATGTGTGTGTATGCATCTATATTTGTCCATGTGTGTATGTGTGTGTGTATGTGTGTTTGTGTGTGTGTCTATGTGTGTGTGTCGTGTGTATGTGTGTGTGTAAGTGTCTGTGTAGTGTGGTATGTGTCTATGTGCCTAGATATATATGTGTGTGTGTGTCTATGGTGTGTATGTGTGTGTGTATGTCTATGTGTGTGTCTATGTTGTGTGTGTCTATGTGTGTGTGTGGTGCTTATGTGTGTATGTGTGTATGTTTGTATTTATGTGTGTATGTGTGTATGTGTGTATGTGTGCATATCTGTGTGTGTGTCTATGTGTGTATGTGTATGTCTATGTGTGTGTATCTATGTGTGTGTATGTGTGTGTGTCTATGTGTGTACATGTGTATGTCTATGTGTGTGTTGTGTTTATCTATGTGTGTATGTGTGTGTCTATGTGTCTATATATATATGTGTGCATGCATGTGTAGGTGTGTGTGTGTGTGTGTAAATCTATGTGTATGTGTGTGTGTGAATCTGTGTGTATGTGTGTGTTGTATGTGTGTGTGTCTATGTGTGTATGTGTGTGTGTATGTGTGTGTGTGTCTATCTCTGTATATGTGTGTGTTTATGTGTGTATGTGTGTGTCTATGTGTGTGTGTCTATGTGTGTATGTGTGTAAATGTGTGTATGTGTGGGTGTATGTGTGTGTTTGTGTTTATGTGTGTATATATTTGTGTGTTTGCATGTGTATGTGTGTGTAAATTTTTGTGTATGTGTGTGTATGTGTGTGCATGTGTCTATATGTGTATGTGTACGTGTGTCTATGTGTGTGTGTATGTGTGTATGTGTGTGTCTATGTGTATATGTGTGTGTGTCTATGTGTGTATATGTGTGTCTACGTGTGTATATGTGTGTCTATGTCTGTATATGT
>MU263250.1:0-25000 GCA_020310875.1 Ceratopteris richardii
GCTGCATATTCACTAAAGCACTTGGAAGAGAGCAGCTCAACAAGCATCTTCAACAATGCATAGGACCGAGACCTACTTGATTTATCATCGGTAAACATTGAGGGGGGGTGTTAGAGTATGATCAATGTCTACCCTCATGATTGTATGCACATTTTGTAAGGCCCCCTTTATGAGGAGAAGCCAAGCGTGCATTACCCAATTGATGGGAATCCCACTTGAATGTTGGATGAAGGTCATATTGGACCATGTAAGATATTATAAGGAAAGGGAGTTACCAGGGTCCCCATTGTGGGGTCCGGGGCAGCGGTGAGCAGCCCCGGCTGGGGGGTCCAAGGGGGCCAGCGGGCCCCCTGGTGGGGGTCCGGGGGCAGCGCCCCCGGCGCGACGGTAAAGGGAATATTCCATGGAATATTCCCTGTCGGAGTCAGAAATCATTTATATTGTTAGGTCGGTTCAACCAGTCTAAGCCGTGTATGGCAATTACGCGGGCGGTGGCCGCCCACGCTCTACCGCCCATGTATAGCCGTCCATGGCAGGCCACCCATGATCCTATATATACATGACTTCTGCACTACCTAAGACATTGAGTTGAGCCAGCATACCTCTACCTTGTATCTCCCTATCTAGAGTTGTCTAGATCACCATTTAAGCTCTACCTTGAGAGCGCATGGGTGGACAACGCCATCATCTTTGTACTTGCTGCTAGTAGAAAATTGTTGAGATTCTCCTATATCTGTTATCTTCTCTGCTATTGCTCCTGTGTTATATTGCGTAACTATTGTCTTACAAAACTTAGTGTTTATAAAGGTGAGAAAATTGAAGACATTAAAGATTATCAAAGCTTGGTAGGTAGCTTAATATATGCTACTCATACAAGGCCAGACATCTCATATAGTGTGGAAGTGTTTACCACACATGGATGCAACTAAGAGAGTACTTAAGTACCTCAAAGGTACAACCAATGAAGGTATATTCTATCCTTATTCTTCATATCTGGATATCCAAATCTATTCAGATGTAGATTGGGCAGGAGCTAATGATGATAAAGAAGTACCTCTGGTTACTTAGCATTTGGAGGTTCAAAGCTAGTGTCATGGATTTCCGAGAAGCAACCAATAGTTGCTTTATCCTCAACTGAAGCAGAGTATAGAGGTTTGACCATAGCAACTCAAGTGGCAATATGGTTAAAAGCATTGAATACAGATTTGGGACTTCTGGGTTCCACACCTCACATATTTGGAGATAATGTAAGTTCCATGCATCTAGCAGCAAACCCTAGTTTCCATCCAAGAACCAAACACATAGAGGTTCATTACCACTTCATCAGGGAGAAGCTCATGGCAAAGGAGATTGACATTTCTTTTGTTCCTACTAAAAAGCAAGCAGTAGATATGATGATGAAGACACTTGATGGAATACAGCTTTGTAGATTCAAAGCTATTGCAGGTATTCAACTTATTAGACAATGAAGACTCAAGCATATTTTAGCTTGAGGGGAAGTTGTTGGAACATCAAGCTTACACTATGCTTGAGGTGGAATTGATCTAGATCAAAAGCTACCTCTTGGATTACGACGAAAGAATATCCATTGGAGAGTTCTTTTCTTATGCTCACTTATTGTATTTTTTTAAAAAAGATTTTTCATGGATCTTTGACATCGTAAAAGCCTAGAGCTTTACACATGTACAAGGATAAAAAGAGCCCAAATGCCATGAATTTATCATGGTTGAGTTACATTCAATCAATCAATCAATCATCTAAAAGTAGATCAAACTAGATCTTCACTTTTCCTAAATTGTAGGAAAGTGAATTGATTCCCTCCAACAACTCTTACCACCTTAATTTGAATTCAAAATCCACTTGTAGAAGTCTTGGATCATTTCTAAAGTCTATATTATAAAGACTTCGAATCACTTGTACAATACATGGAAGCAATATACATACACTTGTGACCATCATTGTCTTGCTCCTTCATTTTTTTGCATCATCTTCTTTGCCAATAGTAAGCTTGCAGAGGCTGCTGCCCTCTCCAAAGAGCTCCAAATTTGATAAGAGATGGCGCATTCGAAAGGCATTAGTGTTTAGTTTATGCTTGTAATGTTCATTGTCAATTATGCCTTGATGCATCCGATTCAACAAATCCCAGAACCTTTTAACTACAAAGAAGCACAAGGAAAACTTGAGTGGGAAGAATCTATGGAAGTAGAAATGGATGCAATCGAGAAGAACGAGACTTGGACTCTTGTACCTAAGCCCACAAAACATCAAATCATAGGAGTTAAGTGGCTTTATAAAGTTAAGTACAAGTCAGATGGCACATTAGACAAGTACAAAGTAAGGTTGGTAGCTAAGGGATAGAAGCAAACACATGGCACTAACTATGAAGACACCTTTGCTCCTACTGCAAGATTCACAACCATAAGAATCATCTTAGCACTAGGTGCTCTCTTTAAGTGGCCCATTTACCAGCTAGACATCAAAAGTGCATTCCTCAATGGAGATCTTCAAAAAGAAGTATATGTTGAACAACATGAAGGGTTCAAGATCAAAGGATAGGGAAGATCAAGTATACAAACTTCACAAAGCACTTTATGGACTCAAGCAAGCTCCTAGGGCCTAGTATGAAAAGATTCACAAGTTCTTGAAGCTAAAGGATTTCACAGAAGCAAATGCTGATGCTAACCTCTACATCTATCAAAAAGAGTCCTTAGTTGCTCTCATCATCCTCTATGTAGATGACTTGATCTTGACGGGCTCAGATGAAGAACACATCCAATTCATCATCACACAGCTTCACCTTGAGTACTTTATGACTGATCTTGGATTATTTCACTACTTCTTAGGTATGGAAGTTTGGCAAACAAAAGAAGGAATATTCCTATCATAGAGGAAGTATTGCTTTGATCTTCTTTCCAGATAAAACATGGACCAGTGTCGCTCAGTATCTACACTACTTGATCCAAATATCAAGCTTACACTGGAGGATTCATCATCACTTGTGGATGTGCATACTTATCGATAGCTTGTTGGCTCATTACTCTACCTTGCCAACACTAGACCAGATATTGCCTATGCACTTGGTATACTTAGTCAATTTGCACATCAGCCTCATCAGACACATTGGGATCCTGCTTAGAGACTACTTTGCTACCTTTCCCCCACCCAACATCATGGTCTTTGGTACAGAGGAGGGCATCAAACTCATTGGATATTCAAATTCAAATTGGGTTAGAGATCTTGATTCTCGAGGACCTACTTCTGGATACATATTCTTGCTTGTTCAAGACCTATCTCTTGGGCAAGTAAGAAGCGGCCTAAATTTGCTCTATCATCCACTAAGGCCAAGTACTGAGCATCTAGACTCGCAGCATGTGAGTCCATCTAGCTTCGATGTTTATTATCTGACATTATTGTTTGTAGGATCCTTTGATACGCATCCAAATAGATAGCACAGTGAGCCTTGGCCATCGTCAAGAATCCAGTGCTCCATGCTTAGACAAAGCACATCAAGATCCAGTACCACTTCATCTGTCAGAAGCTCGTGTCTCAGGAGATTACTCTAGAGCAGTGTACCTCTTAGGAGATCCTGGCGGACATGTTCATGAAGGCCCTACCTCTAGTTCCACTCTAGCACTTGGTGGACCTCTACAGCATTTAGCCGCTCCAAAAGGGAGCTACAGAGGGGGTGATGATGACATGATGTCTCCCACATCATCTACATTTGTATCTGCATGGGTGCATCTCCATTTTGTATCTAGGAGGCACTCCGTTTCTAGTTTATTTCCATCTTATATTATATTTACTTTGTATTTGGGTGCCTTCCATGTGCTTCTACCAGTTGTATTCATTCTCCTTTCATGAGAATTATCCACATGAGATGTACTTTGGAGAGCCCCTCCCAAATCTATATAAGGAGGGCCTCTCCCCTCATTTGTACTTGGTTAGAAGCTTGAGGAGCCTACTCCATGCTCTTGGCAAGTTCATTTCTAATCCACATGAGTTTATCCATTTCACGGTCTAGTCATTTTGAGTCTCACACACTCTTTTGTTCGTGAATACACTCTTCTTTCATTCTCCTTCCATTTGTATAGGATGTCTTAACCTTGTTAAGCTTCTTAATTAAAATAAAATAGCGCTTGTTTCCTCCTCTTTGTGGCTGTTACATTTTAGCTTTGCTCTATCTCCATTTCATTTTTATCTTTACTTAACTCCACCCATAATTGTTGGAGTTTGAGGTATGTGGAAGCACGCAAATAGCACAAGGAAGAAGAAGAAGCTTGGAGCACAACACACAATACTGAATGTATCACCAAGAGAATGTACAAAGATAAGTGATCCATTATGGTTATAGGCATATATACAAGTCGGGGGAAGTAAACCTCCTAAAGAGCGAAAAAAGTGCCCCAATAGTCCTCATGTGTTCACACGCATCACTGCCTAAATTTATCAACAAATCCCCCCTAGGAGTGATGTGGTGAACAAGGAGCTAACACTCATGTATAAGGAGTGCCAAGCTATGTGGAATAAATCCACAAAAGGAAGTAAGCCCAAAAGCTTTGTGGAAAGCTTCAAACTTCTCCCTAGGTAGAGCCTTTGTGAAAGGTTTACAATGTTCTCCTATGTGGACACATATGCCAAACTCATCTCTCCAGCAAAGAACCTCTCCCTGACATAATGATAGTGCACCTTAATGTACTTAGTGTGAGCATGGAACACAGGGCTCCTTGTAACTAAAAATGCACTGTGATTGTCAGTGAAGATGGTGGTGGCAGAAGAGTGACCAACACCCAAATCATTCATAAGGTGTCTAAGCCACAATTGGCAGTGTCCACAGTAGGTTGCTTCTTGCTCATCCAAGATATACATGAACTACTAAGCATGAAGAAAAATCCACTAGTGGACACACAAGTGTCATAGCAACTAGCCTAGTCAAAGTCAGAAAAAGCATGTAAATTTGGCGGTAGTGATCTCCCTTGGGATAAAACAATCCAAGTGGTTGGGTAGGATCCAAGTTTCAAAAGATGCACCTAACTGCCTACCAATGCTTGACACCTGGGAAATGCATAAGCCTGCTCATTTGTGAGACAACAAACTATATATTTGGTTGAGTAATGCATAAGTAAATCAAGCATCCAACAGCCTACTGATAGAGAACAACATCAAATGCATCTCTAGCATCATGAAGACTCAACTGTAACTTATCTCCATAGGAGTGGCAATAGGTTTACACTCTTCAAGGCCAAAATGATGCAATAATGTATCAATATATTTTTTTTATAGAAAGCTATTCTGCCATGAACTTGCATAAATTGATCGCCCAAATAATGATGAAAGTTTCCCAAATGTGACATCTCAAATGAGGCATGCAAATCAACCTTAAAATTAGCAATATGCTTCTCAATAGGGCCAGTGAGCAACATGTCATCAACATAGACAACAATGATCAGAAGCACATGGTTTGCATGCTTAATGTATAAAGTGCTTTCAGTTTGACTATTCTCAAAACCATGTGCAATCACGTAGGCATGCATCTTTTCATACCAAGCACGTGCTGCTTGTTTTAAACCATATAATGGCTTTTTGGACTTGCACACTTGGTTTTCATGACCTATTTGCACAAAAGCCATGGGGCTGAAAAAACATACTTTTTTCATGCAAGTCGTCATTTAGAAATGGAGTTTTAATGTCCAACTAATGTACATTCCAACCATGATGAGCTGCAAGTGCGTAGATGCAAGAGCAAAGATCTCATCAAAATCAATGCCTCTTTCTGGATCATAACCCTTTGCAACATGCCTAGCCTTATACCATCAATTGTTCCATCAGGCTTATGCTTCAGCTTATATACCCACTTAGTGCCAATGGCCTTCTTGCTAGGAGGCAAGTTACATAAAGACTAGGTACCATTTTTCATGATAGCATCATATTCTAATTGCATAGAAGCCATCCAATTTTCAGAATTTTTGCGCTTCATCAAACAAAATAGGCTCATTCTCATCTAAAAGACTAGAGGCAGCCATAGCATAGCAATATGATGAAAAAGAAGTACAATATGATAGAGATGCACCTAATTTTCTATCACATAAAGTTTGCACTAAGCATTTTTGCATAATTTTTGCCTCGTCAATATCATCTCTCTCATCAACAAGTGCATCTGATTCATGTAAATCTACATCACAAATGGAATGATCTACATCATCACATGAAACCTATAAAGGTTGAGAAATCACCTCATTGAGACAAGCACTAGACTATCCACTTGTAGAAAGAGGCAACAGAGTATCATACATATTTTGGAGCTAACTGATGTCTCCTTAGTACATGAAAGTAATGGTAGAATAGCATCTTACACAAAAATAACATCATGGCTAACAAAAAATCATTTAGTTTGTGGATGATACAGACGATAGCCTTTTATTTCAAAACTATACCCAAAAAAAATTCATTTCGCTGCTTTATCATCCAGTTTCTTGCATTGTTGTTCAAGCACTAATGCATATGCCATACAACCAAAAACATGCAGATGAGAAATAGATGACTTGCGACCATGCCAAGCTTCATATGGGGTGATAAACTGCAATGCTTTAGTGGGACATCTATTAAGTACATATGTTGCACACATAACAACCTCAAGCCAAAAACTATGTGGTAAAGCCTGACTCTTGATCGTACACCTTGCCATCTCCATGAGTGACCTACACTTCCTTTCAAAAACTCCATTCTCTTGAGGTGTATATGGCAATATACACTGATGTTTTGTCCTACATTTAGCAAAAAATGCATTGAAATCGAAAGAAATACATTCCCCCATCAAAATGGAGGGTGCCCATTTTACATGCTGACAGATTTTCAGCCAAAACGAGAAACTATTTGAAGCACATAAGCACTTCAAAATTTGCTTTCAATAGATATACCCAGGCATGCTTGGAAAAATCATCAATGAAAGTCACAAAGTAAAGATAGTTCCCAAAGGAGGGTGTCTACATAGGATCATAGATATCACTGTGAGAAAGTTGCAACTCTTTAGTAGCTTGAACTGAACCATCTTTTGGGAACCAAGAACACTCCATTTTGCACAAAATACAACCTTCACAAACATGTTTACCAGGTGCTTCAAGTTTGGGTAGAGAGGACACCGTTTCAGATTTCTACAGGCATAGCAAACTAGCAAAATTCAGATGCCCAAAGTGTGCATGCCAAAGCTTTGCATCTGATATAGCCTGAGAATCATGTACTGCACATGCTGAATCATTCATAGATTTTTCATAGCTATGATCTTATATAGCCCAAGACATAAAATGCTAGAAGCAATAATGATATCGCCATTTGATAGATCATGAACTGTACATCTGTCATCAACAAATTTCATAACCAAGCTAATCTTGGCTAATGCTAAAACTAATAACAGATTTTTCTTGATCCCTAGCACAAATAAAGCATCCAAAAATGTAAAAGAACTACCATCAATAGTAGTTAGAATGATCTTACCAACTCCCATAACATGATAAGAGGAGTTGTTGGAAAATGTGATAGTATTCCCTGTAGAGGAGGCTCTAGTGAAATGAAGAAATTGTGTTGCAAGGTAATATGTTTGGTTGCCCCACTATCAAAAAATACCAAACATCTAAGTCTAATGCTGACCTACACTGTTCATGAGAAGATGGGTCATAACTACAGACGATGGTAAATGCCCATTCTTCATTTTGCACAAGATTAGCAAACTATGTTTCGGGTGTAGAGGCCTCTACAACAACCATTCAAGCCTCTTTCTTCTTTGCCTCTTTTGCAGCCATTTTGGACAGCTCTTTGTGACATGATAATTTCCTTTATAGTATTTGCAAAACAATTTCTACTTTTCTCATTTCTTCTTATCTGTTTCATCTTTCTTTGATTGTCTTCATTCATGTGCTCACTCTCCAACTTTGTTTGGAGGTAAGCAATATGAGCCTCATTCCTTGCCTAGTTTAAAGTAGTTAGTGTATCCCAATCATCCTTTGCGATTTTACAAGAGTGAATATGGGGAATAATGGCACGTTTGATAGACAAGGTTATCAATCCATGTGCCTGAGCATCTCTGCCATTCCATCGAAGTTGCTCTACAATAGTTGCAACAGGAACTGCAACACAAAAAAGAACTTGAAGAATATTACCATCATCAACGCCATGTGCATCACCTTCAACAACTCTGTTTGTAGGTGAAATAGGACTTTTTTCCACACCTTACACAATATTCCACAATCCTTTTGCAACCAATACATGATGCATCATATAAGCCCATAATGGGTAATTGGTACCATCCAAGTTACACTCAACAACCAACATATGGAATAAATCACTTCTTTCAGCCATGGCCACTGACTAAAATACCCTGATGTAGGAAAATGATTGTATCTCAAAAAGTTGAACACAACCACCCTCTTGAGTGCGGCTAAACCTGTAAAAGACTTCAATGGCTTATACTAGCAAACCAAAACTTGCATATATCTTTGGCAAAAAAAAGACGAAATTACCTACATAAGCACTATGATAGTGCATTGGAGGTCAAAATGAGTGCAAATCATGATTTAGACACCACAAAGAGATGTCATTTTTAACTCCCAATTGCCTTGAGTATGCTCACCAAATTTTGTGCAATTGTGAGATTGTGACTAGAGGGTTGTCAACTATGTCGTAGATGAAGCGACGAACTGCTTTGATACCAATTGTTGGAGTTTGAGGTCTACGAAAGCACACAAACAACACAAGGAAGAAGAAGAAGCTTGGAGCACAACACTACTAGGGTTATACGTGTGTATACGAGGGGAGGGAACTCCTAAGGAGGGAGAAAAGTGCCCCGGTGGTCCTAGTGTGTTCACACATATCACTACCTAAATATATCAACAATAATGTAGATTCTTTCTCTATCTCTTCTATTTAAGTTGAGTCTTCTCTTATTCTTCACAAACTTTTGATTTTGCAGAAGAAAGTTAGAAAAAAACACCCATGTGATCTAGAGGACAGTGTATGCAAAGTAAGAACACACACAAAGGACTCATGGACAAACCAACCGACCAATTGAATCCTCTATTTATATTTAAAATCTAGTTGGCCCTCTATCATGCATTCTTTCCCCATATAACTTTCCTATTAAAGGAATGGTTGTCATATATCCACACATTCAAAGCCTAAGGTTCAAAACCTTCCTTTACAATATTTACTTCCCCTTAATTCCTTGTCCTCAAAATCACATTGGAAGGCATATGGAAAAGCTTTTGTAATGGTCACTCCGACTAGCCCCTATGTACAATATAGATAGCCATCTATATGTATTGTTCTTTTGTATCCTTCCCTTTAATAAAACTCTTGGGAACTTGTAGTAAAAGTAGGAAATTATCTCTCTTGAAATGCCTATTATCTCCCATAAAAAACACTTAGCTTTCAAAATTTATTAGTTCCATGAAATCAACATCTCCAAGCAACCTAATTGCATAACAAGATTTATTTGTATGGGAGTAGTAATATGAATCAAAAATATGAACCTTTATAGATCATTCTAGGTGCTCCTAACCTCAAATATGACCACAAGCAATAGTTATATCCTAAGAAATCCTTGTGTTATATGTGAATCCATCAGCCTAGCTCATATATCCTTGATTTTGTGCATAGGATTTGGACTAAATTCTACGGGAAGCGTCCTTATTAGTGCCATGATGAAAAATATATCTTCTCTTCCCCATAGTTGGTCATATGAATGCAAAAACATTCATTTTTGAGATTCAAAAAATTCATAAGTAAATGTGCATAAATGATGCTAGATCATCATCCTTATGATTCAAAAACTAAACAAGAAGGTGATCCTTCTAGACTAGCATAAATGATGCTAGTTCATCATCCTCATGATTCAAAACTAAATAAGAAAGTGATCCTTCTAGACCATTACATGCCTAGGGTCTTGAATGATCAAGAGTTCAAACCTTAACACTATATGTAGATTTTGGTAATGTGTAATATACATGTCAATGAGCAATAAATAGAATGTTTTCATGTAGAAGAATATGAACTACTCATGGTTAGTGAACACTGGGAAGGATACCCTTTGAAGAAGAATACGTGGACTATACAAACATTTTCTCATTACATGAGTGCAAGGACATTGTTGATGTATTTACTAGTGATGTGTGTGCACACACTTACGAGCGCTGGGGCACTTTTCCCCTCTTTAGGAGGTTTTTCCCCCCAGCTTGGATATATGGCTATAAGCCTAACGTGTTACTTATATTTGTACATTTCACTTGGTAATTTATTTTTAGTTTTGTGTTGTGCACCAAGCTTCTTCTTCTTCCTTGTGTCGCTCATGTCCTTTTGGAGACCTCAGAGTCCAACAATTGGTAACAAAGTAGGTCATCGCTTCATCTAGGGGTTTTTCAATCAAAGTCTATTACAAATTTAGTAGATCTCAATAGGGTGGTTAGGTTAAGTTTTTGAGATACAACCATTTCGTTGCATGAGGGTATTTTGTTAGAGGCCATGGCTAAAAGCAATGATGTCTTATGTATATTGGTTGTTGAGGATAGATTGGATGGTACTAATTACCCATTGTGGGCATATATGATGCATCATGTATTGGTAGAAAAAGGGTTGTGGAATATTGTGCAGCATGTTGAAAAATATCCTACTACACCTGCAAATACAAGTATTGAAGGTGATGTAGATGACATTGAAGATGATGATCTTCAAATGCATGTTCTTGTTGTGGTTCTTGTTGCACCTACTGTAGAGAAACTTTGTTGGGATGGTAGAGATGCTCAGACACATGCATTGATAGCTTTGTCTATCAAACATGTCATTATCCCTCAGTTAGTTTATGTTTTGTTAAGGGAAGATCAACCCAAGTAGAACGAGTCCATTATGCATGTTGGAGATTAAGCTTTCTTAGCCAGTCAGAAGGGCAAGGTAAATGGAACTCATCGACTAGTAAGCAAAAATTTGCTAATGATGTGCAATTGAAGAAGGGGGTCAAAGAAGAGAAGTCAGAAAAGCAGAAACAGATTTGCAAGTACTATAAGGGACATGATCATGTCATAAAGAGTTTTCTAAAATTGGCTCCAAAGGGTGAAGAAGGTTCCATGACTCAACTTTTTTCATCCCCTCATTGAGACAAAAAAACCGGTTCTTATGTGGCAAATCCTCCACAAGAGAATTTGGACCAATGTAAAAGCTAACAAAATTTTTCATGCTTCTCCTTGGTGTAAATGTTGTCTACATGGCAAGGGAGACTTGGGACACCTCTTCTTTTTGTGCCCCAAGTCAATGTCGGTCTTGAAGGCCCTTTGAAGAATCTTATTGCCACAGAGACAAATCAACTAGAAGTAAGCAATAGGAGGTGAAGCGATCAAGTGTTTAGTAGCATTACGGAATGCATGATAAGAGGTGAGGACCTATGGAAGATCTGGAAAGAGAGATGTGCTTCCAACTTTGAAAACTCTCCCAAACAATGGTTGATCAAAAAATCTCTTTTCCTTTTAGGCAAAAGAATTTCCAATGGTAAGAAATTCCCACTATTTAGACATCGTAGATTGTTCTTCCTTGAGCACAATAAGATTAAATTGAAGTGGGCCCCCATGAGGGGGCCAAAATGATTATTAAAATATTTGTAATGCTCTCTAATTCTAGCAAGTTTTTTTGAAGCTACCCGTGCTTTGTGGGATTGGGGGTCCCATGGGTGCTAGGCCAATTCACTTGTATAACTTTTCTTTCTATTAATTTACACTTGGGAGAGCAGGTTGTGGCCAAACTTCCTTTGATTAAAAAAGGGGAAAAGAAGAAAGAGGATGGAATGGATATTGTAGAGGCCTCTACACCTAAAATAGAGTTTGCTAATCTTTTTCAAAATGAAGAATGGGTATTTACTACTATAGTTATGACCCATCTTCTCATGAGGAGTGTATGTCTGCAATAGACTAAGATGTTTGGTACTTTGATAATCGGGCAACCAAACATGTTACCCTACCACGCAGTTTCTTCAGCTCACTTCAACCTTCCCCTATAGAGAATATTGTTACATGCACCAACAACTTCTCTTATCCTATAATGGGAGTCGGTACAGTCATTTTGACTGCTACTAATGGTAGTTCTTTCACATTTTTAGATGCTTTGTATATAGAATGGATTAAGAAAAATGTGTTGTCAATTTTAGCATTAGCCAAGATTGGCTTGGTTTTCAAATTTTCAAATGACAGAAGTACAATTCATGATCTCTCAAATGATGATGTTATTATTGCATCTGGTATGTTTTGTTGTGGGTTGTATAAACCCATAGACTACGCAAAATCTATGAATGATTTAGCATGTTCAATTCAAGATTTTGAGGCTATCTTAGATGGAAAGCTTTAGTATGCATGCTTTCATAATCATTTCTACATTAGCCAATATTGGCTTGGTTGTGAAATTTGTTGATGACAGATGTACAGTTCATGGTCAAACAAATGGTGATGTGATTATTGCTTCTGGTCTTTTATGTTGTGGGTTGTATAAGCTCATAGACTTTTAAAAGTCTGTGAATGATTCAGCATGTGCAATACATGATTCTCAGGCTATATCAGATGCAAATCTTTGGCATTCATGCTTTGGTCATCTGAATTTTGGTAGTTTGTTATGCCTACAAAAATCTGAAATGGTATCCTCTTTGCCCAAACTTGAGGCACCCAGTAAACATGTCTATGAAGGTTATATTTTGGGCAAAATGTAATGTTCCTCCTTTGCAAAAGATGCTTCAATTTGAGCTACTCAGAAACTACACCTTGTTCACAGTGATGTCTGTGGTCCTATGCAGACACCCTCCTTTGGAAACTATCTTTTCTTCATGACTTTCATTGATGATTTTTCCAGGGATGCATGGGTATATCCATTGAAAGGAAAGTCTGAAGTGTTTATGTGCTTCAAATAGTTTTTGGTTTTGGTTGAAGATCTGTTAGCATGTAAAATGGGCACCCTCTATTTTGATCGAGGGCGCATATATGCCTTCTGATTTTAATGCACTTTTGGTTGAACATGGAATAAAACATCACTATATAGTGTCGTATTCACCTCAACATAATGGATTTGCTAAATGGAAGAACAGGTCACTCATGGAGATGGTGAGGTATATGGTCAAGAGTCAGCCTTTACCACATAGTTTCTGGCTTGAGGCTATTATGTGTGCGGCATATGTAATTAATAGGTGTCCCACTAAAGCACTACAGTATATCACTCCATATGAGGCTTGGCATGGTCACAAGCCATCTATTGCTCATTTACATGTTTTTGGTTGTCTGGCATATGCATTAGTGCTTGGACAACATCACAGAAAATTGGATGATAAAGTAGTAAAATGTATTTTTGTTGGGTACAGTTGTGATAGCAAAGGCTATCGTCTATATCATCCAGAGACAAAATGCATTCTGTTTAGTGGTGATGTTGTTTTTGTGGAAGATGCTATTCAGCCCTTACTTTCATGTACTAAGGAGAAATTTGTTAGCACCAAAGACATGTATGGTACTTTGTTGCCTCTTTTTACATCTAGATAGTCTAGTGCTAGTCCTAATGAGGAAACTTCTCAGCCTTTGCAGGTTTCATGTGATGATGCAGATCATTCCATTTCTGATGCAAATTTACCTGATGCACTTGTTGATGAGAGAGCTGACATTGACAGGGCAAAAATTATGCAAAAATGACTAGTGTACACTTTGCATGGAAGAAAATTAGATGCACCTCTATCATATTGTACTCATTTAGGCTCTCATAGTGCCTATTTTGCATTATATTGCTATGATATGGCTACTTCTAGTCTCTGTGATGAGAATGAGTCTCTTTCCTTTGATTAAGCACAAAATTCTAAAAATTGGATGGCTGGTATGCAATCAGAATATGATGCTATCATGAAAAATGGTACGTGGTTTTTATGTGACTTGCCTCCTAGCAAGAAGGCCATTGGCACTAAGTGGGTATACAAGTTGAAGCATAAACTTGATGGTACAATTGACAGGTATAAATCTAGGCTTGTCGCAAAGGGTTATGCTCAGGAAAGAGGCATTGATTTTGATGAGACCTTTGCTCCTACTTGCCAAATGACTATTGTTCATAGCATATGCGCACTTTCAGGTCATCATGGTTGGAATGTACATCAGTTGGACATTAAAACTACATTTCTGAACGGTGATGTATGAAGAAGTGTATGTTTTTCAACCTCATGGCTTTGTGCAGAAAGGGCATGAAGACCAAGTGTGCATGTTAAAAAAGGCATTATATGGTTTAAAGCAAGCACCACGTGCTTGGTATGAAGAGATACATGCCTATCTCATTGCACATGGTTTTGAGAACAATCCAACTAAGAGCACCTTATATGTTAAGCATGCAAATGATGTGCTTCTGATAATTGTTGTGTATGTTGATGACATGCTGCTCACTCGCCCTCATGAGAAGCATATTGCTGATTTCACGGCTGATTTGCATGCCTCATTTGAGATGTGTGATTTGGGGCATTTGCATCATTATTTGGGCATTCAATTTATCCAAGCTGATGGTGGGATAGCCTTGTGTCAAGCGAAATATATTGATACACTATTGCAATGTTTTGGCCTTGAAGCCTAAAAACCTATTTCCACTACTATGGAGATAGGTTTAGGATTGAGTCTTCATGATGTTGGAGATGCATTTGATATTGTTCTCTATCATTAGGCTATTGGATGCTTGATTTACTTATGCATTACTCGGCCAGATATTCAATTTGTTGTCCCATAGATGAGCAGGTTTATGCATTGCCCAAGTGTCAAGCATTGGCAAGTGGGTAAGCACATCTTTTGCTACTTGAGTGGTACCCGGCTACTTGGATTGTTTTATCCCAAGGGGGGATCAATATCGCTAGATTTGCATGCTTTTTTTTACAGTGATTGGGTTGGTTGCTATGACACTCGTGTGTCCTGTAGTGGCTTTTGCTTCATGCTTGGTAGCTCATGTATATCTTGGTTGAGTAAGAAGCAGTCTACTCTGGCCACTTCCAATTGTGAGGCTGAGCATAGGGTAGCTTTCATAGCGACTATTGAGTGTGTGTGGCTCAGATGCCTTATTGTTGATTTAGGTGTTGGTGAATCTTCTTCCACCACCATCTTCACTAAAAAATCAGAGCGCATTGACAATTGTGAGGAACCATATGTTCCATGCTCACACTAAGCACATTGAGGTGCATTGTCATTATATCAGGGAGAGGTTCTCTGCTAGAGAGATCAGCTTGGCATATGTGCCCACCAAGGAGAACATTGTAGATCTTTTCATGAAGGCTCTACCTAGGGAGAAATTTGAAGCTTTTCCCAAAACTTTGGGCTTACTTCCTTTTGTGGATTCATTCCACATAGCTTGGCACTTCCTTATACATGAGTGCCAGCTCCTTGTTCACCGCATCACTCCCAGGGGAGATTTGTTGATATATTTCGATAGTGATGTGTGTGAACACACTAGGACCATAGGGGCACTTTTTTCCCTCTTTAGGAGGTCCCCCCCCCCGGCTTGTATATATGCCTATATCCCTAATGGGTTACATATATTTGTACATTCTAGTGGTAATACATTCAGTATTGTGTGTTGTGCTCCAAGCTTCTTCTTCTTCCTTGTGTTGTTCGTGTGCTTCCATAGACGTCTAACTCCAACATTTTAGACTCTCTCACTACTTCCTTTTCATCTGATTGCTATGCAATGGTTACCTCTAGTCTTTGTGATGATAATGACCTTGCTTCTTTTGATGAAACAAAAAATTCAAAAAATTGGATGGCTGCTATACAATCAGAATATGATGCTATAATGAAGAATGGTACCCTACCTTCATGTGATTTTCCTCCAGGAAAAAAGGCCATTGGCACTAAATGGCTATACAAGCTGAAGTATAAGCCTGATGGCAATTCATTTTGATGAGACCTTTCCATCCACATGCCGAATGAAAACCATTCATGGCATCTATGCACTTGTAGCTCATCATGGTTGGAATGTACATCATTTGGACATTTAAATAGCATTTCTAAACATTGAGTTACATGAATAAGTGTATGTATTTCAACCCCCTAGTTTTCTGCAAGCACCACGGTTGGTATGAAAAGATACATGCCTACTTGACTGCACTTGGTTTTGATAACAATCCAACTGAGAGCACCTTATATGTTAAGCATGCAGATGAAGTGCTTCTGATCATTGTTGTGTATGTTGATGATGTGTTGCTCACTGGCCTAATGAGAAGCATATTGTTGAATTTAAGGCTGACTTGCATGAGATGTCAGATTTCGGGCGTTTGCATCATTATTTGGGGATTGAGTATAAGCAAGTTGATAGGGGAATAGCTTTTTGTCAAACATAATATATTGACAGATTATTGTAGTGTTTCGGCCTTGGAGATTGTAGACCTATTGACACTCCTATGGAAACAAGTTTATGATTGAGTCTTCATGATATTGAAGATGCATTTGATGTTGTTTTCTATCAAGAGGTTATTGGATGCTTGATTTACATATGGATAGCTCAGCTTGATATTTATTGTGCTATCTCTTGGATGAGTAAGTTTATGCATTTCCTAGGTGTCAAGCATTGGTAGGCAGTTAAGCACATCTTTTGCTACTTGAGTGGTACCTGGCTACTTGGATTGTTTGATCGAGGCTCGGCTGGTTGTTATGACACTCATGTGTCCACCACTCCTTTTTTATTCATGCTCGGTAGATCATGCATGTCTAGATTGAGCAAGAAGTAGCATTTTGGCTTATTTGGGAGCACATTGACAATTGCAAGGAACCCTATGTTCCATGCTCACACAAAGCACATTTAGGTGCATTATCATTATATCATGGAGAGGTTCTTTGCTAGATCGATCATTTTGGCCTATGTACCCACAAAGGATAACGTTCTAGACCTTTTCAGAAAGGCTCTTCCTATGGAGAAGTTTGAATCTTTTTGCAAAGCTTTGAGCTTACTTCCTTTTGTGTATTGATCTCTTTTCATGTAGCTTCACACTTCCTTACACATGAGTGCCCACTCCTTGTTCACCACATCACTCTCAAGGGGGATTCGTGGATATATTTTCTAGTGATGTGTGTGAACACACTTAGGACCACCGGGGCAATTTTTCTCCTCTTTAAGAGGTTTTTCCCCCCCCCAGCTTGTATATACACCTATAACCCTAATGGGTTACTTATCTTTGTACATTTCACTTGGTAATTTATTTTTAGTGTTGTGTTGTGCTCCAAGCTTCTTCTTCTTACTTTTTGTTCATGTGCTTCTGTAGACCTCAAACTCCAACAAAGATTAGGTTTTCCTCCTAGACCAACAAGTGTTTGAATGGGACTCATATGATCTCCTCATAACCGCAAACTATAGCCAACACTATAAGAATCCCTATGGTACAAAATGTTCTTGACGAACTGTGCCTAGTAAAAGTATACCTCTCAAACCCAGGGTTTCCTGGCTCAATGCTTGAAAGTAGTAGAACTTCCTATTCACTAAGGAGCCACGTGCATCATGGCTAAGTTTAGCCATTGAGGATGAAGACTTAGTAGGACAAGTGACTTTAGGTCAAGAATGGATCCTTGAACATTTTGTTGAGATAAACATAGGTCAAAATTCTTTGATTACAAAAATACACCAAGAAAAAATCATGACGTATCTAGTTTTCCAACTTAGTGAGACTACTCAAGAACCACTTTTTGGTCCAAATAGCACAACAAAATTCCTAATAAAGAATTTCAAGGAAAGCATAAATTGTAAAAGTCTCTTAATCCCTCAGTCCGGAGGAAGCCAAAGCAAGAAGACGTTTGTCCAAGAGTAAAAATTAACTCAAGCAGTAGACATGGGAAAATGGAATAGGTGGTGTCAACTCTAAGAACTAACTTTGCTCACCGAATCTCGACACCAAAGGCTACGTCTACCATGAAATCAGGGATTCCCCTTCTTCTCAAACATCATTCAACACGTAAACCACCCACAACCTACTCTTTGAAACAAAAGAAAACTCAAACATACACTTGGTGACCAAGGGGGAAACCTAAACCTCATCGTCAAAAGCCCCTTGATGCATCATCAAGTCCCTACCCTCTCTCCACCATTAGTCAAAGTGCACGTTAAGTATGGGGTAGGGCTAGATTATACATCCAAGCATAAGGAACATACGTTTTTCTATCCCATGCACACTCACACATACTTCCAAGAAAGGGAGAAGAAAATGTGAAAAAAAATTATTAAAAAAAAAAACTCAAAATCAAGGTCTAATCTATGTACAAATGGATGATATGCATTTTGTGCATATTCCAGCTTTGCTTAGTTTTAGTGAGTTTTAGTTGTGTATGGCGCTCAATCTTTAACATTAGCTGTGGCAATGGAGATTCCACCCAACCTTTCCATGCACGAAGATCATCTTACTCCTCTACTATTATATGGATTTCATTTTTATGTTTAATTCCAAATTTGCTGTGAACTATATTTCTCTTTTTACATGGCTATTGATACATTTTCATTTCAAATTGCATTAAAAAGCCAATTATTTCCCATTAGTTCAATCTTCCCACCTTAGGAAGCTAAGGTGGAGCTACCATTTTCTTTTGATTCTTTTACAACATCCATTTTATTCATTTTTTCCGTTTTACTTGTTCGTTATCTTCACTGAAAAACAATGAGCCATACCAAAAAAGAAAGATATAGATAAAAGATAAACATTTGGGATATTCCCTTAGATTCTACAAAAAAAGTCAAGCAAAGTTCTGATTGTCTTTGAAATGCCTTCATACTAATATGCATATTCTTTAAAAATCAACTAAACGTATGAGCTTTTCTCACATGATTTGATTCTTTTAATATTAAAATGAATTAGAAAATGGTCGATCTAACACGTTAACATATGTAAATTTCTAGATGAAGACTACGATAGAGACCCATCTTATTTGCATAAGAGCCTTTCCGATTACAGTTCAAACATTGTAAATGACATGATCTAATTACATGAATTCAATTGTACGAAAATGTATAGCAGTTAAAATATCCTAGATTTTACTATCTAGAATTTAGAATTTTCTTCATCTATGTCAATGCCCTCTTCATTCGAGTCATGTGCTTCATTGTTAGACTATTGAGAGCTCTCATCTTCTTCTTGTGTAGCAATAAGAGCCTCATCTTCATGTAAGAACATAGAAAGTTCAGCTAGATCAATCATGGACCTTCTTGTCTACCTCTAATTACCTGTCCCACATAGATCTATAGGTTTTTCCTTTATCATATTCATAATTTCTTTTCTCAATTGCCATGGTTTTGTTAAGAAAAAATCATAGATGGGGCTTGAATAGACTAAGAGAAGAGCATAAGTTGAGCTTTTCATAATGATCTTTTTACAGTAAGATTTTTGCAATCAAGTTTTCCCCTACATACATGAAAGCATGTTTATATTCTACCAAGTGAAATTATTTCCTCCCTTTTGACGAGGAGTTGAGTTCGAATAGTCCCATTTTCTTATTCAGCTTTCATAGGCTAACCAAGAAAAAATAAGATGAGCTTCTCAAAGTGAGTGATCTTTTCACAATAAGCTTTTTGCAATCAACTTTTTGTCATACATACATAAAAGCATGCTTTTATTTTAGCGAATGAATGATTTTCATCTTTATTGATGATGTCTTGAGATTGTCACATATTCTTGGAGCTTCGTATCTTCAAAGGATGGAGTCAAGCATCAATACTACTCCAACATCTTCTTTCGACATCAATGGAGGAGCCAATGCAAGTGCCAAATTTCATATCAACATTATGGTGGATCGTGCATATTCAACAACAAGTTATATCAAAGAGATATCAAGCTTATGGAATTTCACAGCCTTTTCAATGAAGAGAAGAAGTATATTGATCTATGATGAAAGAAGAAGTATATTGATCTTCCCTCATTGACAACAATTAAATTTTTCATTCTCTTATGATGAAAGAGATGAGCTTCACTATCCATGAATTGTGAGCAATTCAAAAACTCCTCAAGGTAATGAAGAGTCTTCCATGACCTCTCCGAGGTCCAAAGAGCATGATCAAGGTAATTGACCCAAGGTCCTCAATAGTCACTAGGAGCTCAACCAAAAGAACATGGGAACAGGAGCTCACTTCCCCCTCAAGACATGAGATGACTACAAGAAACTAATCATAAGGAAAGCCCACCTAGCAGTACACATTTTTGTTGCCCAATCAAGAAATGGAGGAGGCAATAAGATACTTGGAGGAAACGATGTTGGTTGGCCTCTGCCAAGGGCTCAATCCCCTACTTGAATATCTACGTAACTAGCTTAGGAATGCTTTTGGACCGCTCGACCTTCCTTCCCTCATTCAACCTGCTTACAGACAAAAGTTTCTCGATTTAGGTGGAATTCCCAAAACTCCCCCCTACATTGGAGCCATAACATCATCAAAATAGCCAACACGCTTGGTTCAATTCTTAACTTCAATGAGCAGCCATTAATAAACCCACTATGGAATCTACAATTCCGTGTTGAAATACATTTGGAAAATAACCTTAACACAGAAACTGAACTAACTAATGAATCTCCTAGGGTTGACAAGGTACAAGATGCCATGCATAAGATCCTCCCTAATTTGTGCTTCATTTTCCAGAATCAAGGTCAGTTTGCAAGGGATTGCCCTCTCTCAAAACAAAGGAAACAAGAAAACAAGCCCACAAGAATGGTTGATGAGGAAGGCTTCATGATGGTAAGCAGGAGAAACCAAAACCCTAATAAGAAAAAGGCTCCTATTCACCCTAACCCCTCATCACACCTTATTTCCCACAATTGTCTTCGCTCCCTTATTGTCGAAGAAATTGATTTGTAGGAAGTGAGAAATACCCAATTTAATGAAGTGTCTATACATGCAAGATCACTCTCTAGAAGATTTGCAAATCATACACAAGCCTGAAAATATAGTGTGTTTATACTATCATGGATTGCAGAAATAAATGCAAAGAAAGATTCCACAGTGAACTTTCCAACCCTCTTGAAGGAATGGATAAGCTTGGAAAGGGTAGGGTATCACTAACTCACCTTGTACTAATTTTGGTTGAATTAAGTCTTTCAATTCCAAATGATTGTCTGAAATGGCCAAGGTATAGGCAATAAAAAAGAGTATTACAGAGAGGACTTTCTCACCTAATATTATTTATTTTTACGAGATTAAAGTGCAGGGCAAAAGGTTAGCTTGCAATCAAAATCTTATTTGTCCAAAATTTATTTATTTTTATACCAATCACGTGGAGGGTAGTGGAGCCTTGCACTGACTCCAACACTTGTTGGATTGTGGTCCAGCTGAGACAACCATATAATTTTTGCAATGCCTCAATCTTTGCTCCTAACTCTACCTCAGTTAGATCTCGTCCTTGGAAGTCACTTGTCACTCTATTCCCTCACCTCATTCTTGTAGGTAAATTCAATATGGTTACTTGCTACTATGAGAGTGTTAATGTCATGGCATGTAAAGAGTAGATCTACAGATGGTTTAATGCAAGTGCATGTTGATTCTAATTCTTGGAAACACATAGATAGTAAGTGGCTAGAGTTTGCTAGAAAGGATCGAGATATACGTCTATGCCTAGTGTATGGATGGCATAAATCCATTTGGTTTACATAGCTCCTCATGGAGCACATGTCCTGTATGTTTGGTCAACTATAACATCCCACCATGGTTTGCCATAAAAAAAAGGCCATTTATTGTCAGTTCTCATTTTTCCAGGTAAGTATAAGGTCAAAAACATGGATGTCTACCTTGCACCACTTGTGGAAAAGTTGTGCACTTTATGGGATGGAATTACTATGCATGACATGTCTCAACTGTCAACAAGACAGGATGTGTGAGTGCAAGGAATACTTATGTGGATGATGCATGACTGGCTCGATTATGATGAATATTCAAGTTTATCAATTTTGGGTTACAATGCTTGTCCCCTATGTAGACCATGACTCGAAGCACGTTACTCCAAAGCAGTTCAAAGAATTGTCTACAAAGGACATCATAGATATCTGCCGGATAGACATGTCTTACATGAAGGACAAATTGGTCGACAAGTGCAATGACAAATGAAAGCAAGCGATTGGAAGCAGCTATGGGATGTAGGAACACCACTCGTTGGCATGAAATGACTCTCAATCTTTCATGATCTCCCTTATTGGAGTGAGTTATTGATCAATCATTTGGTGGACCCAATGCATACTTTCAAGAATGTGGGAGAGATGCTGAAGACATTGATCGAAAAGAAATAAAGCAAAGCAAAGGTAGGACTTGGAAGAGCAAGGTTGTATGCAAGAGTTATGGGAAATTACTGAGCCAAACAAAAGGGTGTTGCTACCAAGAGCTCCTTGGGTGGTCCCAAAGATGGAAGAGCAACGAGTTTTGAATACCTATCGGGTGCATGAGGTGTCTAAAGACTACCTTCACACAGAATGAAAATCCCAGAGGGCTCAAGTCTCATGATTGGCACAAGTTTTTGGAGTTTGTGCTCCTTGTAGCTATGAAAGATTGTCTTTGGGAGGATGTGTGAACAACCATTTCTAAAATCAATTCCTTAGTACGATGGATCTCATCTAAAGAGATAAGGAGAGATAGCATAAACAATGCCAAACTCAATTCTATCGAGGCTATATGTATGGTTGACAAGTACTTTCCCGTAAGTTTTCTCATACTTTAACCTTATTTACTAGGTCATGTGGTAAACGAAGTTGCAGTCGCATGAATTGTCCATAGTTGATGGATGTTCTTCTTAGAGCAGTTCATGAAGACACTAAAAGGGTTTGTTCATCAAAGAGCATGTCAAGAGGGTAGCATGGTAGAGGGGCAGCTCATAGAAGAGTCTTTGGTAATTGTAACAGAGTTTCTACGCATGTCAGACCCATAAATGCATTGCTTGTGGAGCGATAATGAGGCAATGAGGCCCAAGGTAAAAGGAGTCAAAGAGAACTTGACATAGTTTTCAGAGAGAAGGCAATGAATTTTTGCATCATTAACTTGGATCCCATGTAGAAGTGGTTGAAGAGGTATGATCTTGCTAAGGAGGCAAATGCAAAGGAAAGAGACTAGTTTCGAAATAATCACTCCACTCACTCTGCCTCTTCTGAAAATTCTTCAACCTCTTCCAACCTTTCCAACGAGCATATTGCTAGATACAACCATTTCACAAGCAAAGATAGCAGGGGAGGATATCTTTGAAAAAGAGGAGGAACTCACAAAGGGGTGTGATTGGGAGTATTACAAATACGGTGCACTATGGTCTCATGGAAGACACGTTCAGATCGCATGCATCGACAAAAATGGGTCTACTTTTGATAGTGGGGTAATCTTTCTCCAAAAAATTAGAGCTAATGCAAGACACAACAATGCTCAAAAAGGTCATCTCAAGTATTGTGGAGTGCTCCAAGATATGTTGAAGCTATTTTTCAAGAGATTTTACTACTTTTTGTCTGATGTGAAATGGTTCAAAGTAGTCATCATTGGAAGAAATGCAACATCGAGGGGGGATAAGAGTGGTTTTCTTCAAGTTGACTCCATGAAGCTATGGATAGATGAAAGAGACACATTTATACTTCCAGAAGACTATGGGCCAGGTGTCTTTATACCAAATTTGAAAGGCCCATGGTGACTATTGGTTTAAGTATCTCCATGTAGTAGACAAATTTGTGAGGACGTAGACATAGAAGAAATTCCATCTATAGTGGACTTTGAGATGCATGCAGTAGATGAGGAGGAAGACGTCATTGTCCCACAAGAAGAGGTCTTTGAAGAAGACGAGGTACATGTGGAGTTAATGGATGATGTGCTATATGAGGATGTGATCGGGAAGGGGGCAACCATACCAAGAGATCTAGAAGTAACCAATGTATAGATAGATATCCTCTATGCATAGATCTCCAAGAGGATGCTAGAATAGAGGACTTGTGAAGCAAGCACTTGTACATACTTATTTGTGTTTAGTAATTTGCTATGTTTTCTTTGTAGACTACTATTTTTCTATATTACCATTGTTATTGTATGCTAATAATTTGAGTTGAGGAGCAATTTTAAAAGTTCATAATTGAGGCACCTACTACATATCAAATTGCCATATCATAGTACTAGATCTCTCGAGGGACTACTCCCACCAATAGCACTCCATTTGATGGGACTACTCTTGTTGGCGGCACTCCCTTTGGTGGGACTACTCCCACCAACAGCACTCCCTTAGGCATCACTACTCCCATCAGTGATACTCCTGGCTTTATGTATCCACCACGATTCTCTTATTAGCCATCCCCCTAGTGGCTTCACTAGTCAATGTATGCACCAAGGTTCGACACCATAGCACAATATAGGCGCTCTCCCGTCTCATCCTAGGAAGTACACCACACAGTACACAACGTATACCTTGGGATCCTCATGACCATGATGAATCCAAGGTGTATTGTATATGTGATGGAGGTCTAGTGATGGATACGAGCAGAAAGGACATGCATGCATACAAAAGTTGTGCACAATACAGTTTGGACACTTTATCATGGTCAAATGTAATGAATAGAACAAGGATCGTAAAAATTACATCGTAGAGACAATCTATCGTGAGTATCGACTAGCACCTAGGCACCCTCTTAAATGAATGATCTCAGGCTTGTGATGCTTTTAGAGGAGGCTTATGGAAGCTTGTATGGCTAGATACTAAGGAGTGGAAGATGATGCACTACAACATATCGGGGTTATACCGAGGCTTCTACCAAGGAAAATGAACAGGTGCAATTTTGCCCCAACGTCGGTGTAAGGGTCGGTGTAGGCGTTGGAACCAAAGCACCGATATAAGCGTCAGTATAAGCGTCGGTATAAGCCTCAGTATAAGCGTCGGTATTAGCATCGGTATAAGCATCGGTATAAGCGACGGTATGCCCCTGGGCAAAATAGTCGGTATAAGCATCAATATCTGCCTGGGGATATCGAAGCTTATATCGTCACCTATATCGACGACCATATCTGCAAAAAAAAA